>JAMKCH010025247.1:0-24785 GCA_023653785.1 Ophioderma brevispina
AATTGTTTCTTATAACATTAAAGGTTGGTAACATGATCGACACCCCCCCCCCTCCATCATCAAATTTGAGATTTTGGTCTCAGAAGAAAGTTTATATTTTTCTCATCAATGGCGGATCCAGAATTTGCAAAATGTCAAAATTACCGGGGGGCTGAAAGGCTGTAACTGGTCCAAAATAGCTCAAAATGGGCTGATTTTGAAAGAATTTACAGAATTACCGGGGGACGCGCGCCCCCTCCCTGGATCTGCGCCTGCATTACCCCAGTGAAATTGAAGGCCAAGCAAATATTTTCTTTTTGATGGTATCTGAGACTAATATACCTAGATGGTCTCAGATCAGAGGGTGTTTTGAATCAATCCCATGATGCATTGCAATGTTCCTATACTGTACTGTACTAAACACATGTCAATACTTAGGGATAAAAGTGTTTTAAAAGTTAAAGAACCTCAAGATATTTCATAATCATGCTAAAAATTCCCTAAGTATTAATGCTTTGTGGGCTAAAATGAGGGTTAAAGTCAGGCTTTTTAATCATAAATGTGTTGAGAATATGTTTTATGGGCTCACTGACCCTTGCCGGTGAAAATTCCCCAAAATGGTGGCATGTGCCGGTGATTGACGCAAAAACACTCTCTGCTCTCAGATGTATGACAAAAATGTGTCAATACCTGTGCTAATTTCTGACATGTGCTTTATTCCGTGAAGGTGTTTACGAATTCATAAGTGGGGCAGGCGTACTGCCAAACTCACCTTACAGAGCGCTTACTCCCCCACACCCAGACTGCACCCCAAGGTCATCAAGACCTGCGCAGCGGATACACCCCTGTTATGTCACTAGTGTTGAGAGGTGAAGCATTTGTAGATTGATTCAATGCAGTTTGAATGAGGGACCCATAGGTCCGTATGCACAAAAGAGTTAAACCAGGTCTAACTTTAGACCCAGTCTACCCAGCGGCATAGTCGTTTAGAGCGACGTCGAAACGACGTTGGCACGTCGAACACAGGTCAACGGTTTTTATAAATTTACGTCGAAAATGCAAATTGAATCGACGTTTTAAGAACGACGTCAAATCGATTTGCATTTTCGACATAAATAGTGTGTAAATTTCTAAAACTCTCGACGTCTTTTCGACGTTAGAGCGTCGATTGCCCACTGGGTAAATTTAGATTTGTCCGCACCCAGAAAAGACTTTTTATTTATTTTGAAATCTGCATTTAAATCTTTCAAATGCTAAGTTACTTTATAAGAAAGTGGACTAACTACAATTTGAGGCAAAACTATTTTGCTTAAACCAGGTCTCCTTTAACCTGGTCAAATTTTTGTGCATATGGACCATATTGTCTGAAATGGACTATTTTTAACCATGAACGAAAAAAGTCACAGAAAATCAAAAGCAAGATGGCCTATGGCAATAAAACAACCTACTATATCAGCTTTAATTGTGACATAACCTGACGGAGACTATCAAACTCTTTTGAAGAATCTGGAACTCGTTATCCTCCTCTCCGCACACATTGCGAATTCCTGTTCCTCAAATCACCTTACATAGACCTGGCATGACTGCTGTTGGATATTGCCTCTTTTCTACCAAATTGTAACCTTTGACAGAATGAAAGATACAGCTCCAAATATTGTTTAACAACCTACGTGCTCAGGCATGTGACAATTACTAAGTATTCTACCCCCAGCATACTTTCAACTTTTTTGTGGGTAGGTATGTGCTGCCCGAATTTAAAAAATTGAGACTCTGAAGCTGATTTGAGGCCCCAGAATATTGGTCTCCCGTAACTAGTTTTCAAAAATTTCAGAAAATAAGCTGTGCACGTACACACTTCTTTCAATACAATTAAAATGAAGAGCGCCTCTCATTACTCCCATACTGAATGGTGACGTCATATTCTGATACAGCTGGGGAGATTTTGGAAATTACCTCAAATGTATGTTCATGACGTTCGAGAGGACTTTTTTAGACCTCAGCTTGTCAAAATTATATGCGCAATGAAAATCCGGTATGGTCTCGAATTTAAATAAGACTTTCCGTGTGAGTGTTGGTTGTTGTTTATGTTTGTAACGTTGCGCCATTAGTCAATCCTAGAAATTGAGGGTTGAAAAGTACTCCTAAATAATCGTAGAGTATGCGCGTAAATGTGACTAGTGAGAATGTTTTTTTTTTTTTTTTTTACTATCTTGATGTTATTTAACTTAGAATCATTTCTGAACCAACAGTGTCATCATTGCAAGGGGAAATTTCACTTGAAAATAAGGTGACATGGGAATATGCAATGGCTATTTTCAGGCAGTGGAACCAAGTTTGACCTGGTGAATTGCAATGGAGTAGTATTGATTGCCTGTCATAATTATAGGCGCGGAAACGTGTTTGTGACGCGGGCAAGCATGGTTTACATGACACGATACAATGTACACCAATTCGAGTGTGTTGGATATTTAGGTCAGTCACCCGAATGACTACACATGCGCGAATTCAGAGGGCGGTGAATTGTCACTAGAATCTTCTATACAGGCGTCAATGGAGCTTTTGTTGTGCTGTGATTTCCCTCAATTCCAGCACTTTTTGAGGGTTTTGTGAAACAGGCTATGGACATGAAAAAATGGGGGGTTCTGGAACTGAAATGGTCCCAAAATGGGGGTATCTGGAACTTGAAAAAGGCTGAAAATAAGGGGTTTATAAGTGGCACCTACCCATACTTCATCCCAATGTGAGAACACCCCCCTCCCAGAGCATAACCTTGGTAAAAACAATTTACCGAGTGTCCCAAAATAAAATGCAATTCTTTGTAATTGATTTGCTATAATTTTCAAAATAAACTGAGAAAGATTCAATTTTATAACAGATCTAATGGCGAGCTATTTGCCATCCTGTCCAATTTTGTTGATATGGTTAACTGGTTTTGAAATACAAAGGCTATTAGGAAACCCTACTCATACAGGGGCGTAGACAGGAGGGGGGGGGGGCCAGCAGGGGGGGCAGCTTTCCCCCTGTGGGGAATCTTGCCCCCCTCCTTGCCCCCCTGAAAATTAGTGATTTACATAGGCCATATACTATTACTAACAAATTTTAATATTGTTGACCCCCCTGAAAAATGTTATGTGGCCACCCTTTGCCCCCTGAAAAAAACAGCTGGCTACGCCACTGACCTCATATTATCCCATTCCAAGTTGCCTAAGATCGCTGAAGTAGGTTTACCTTGAAAAGTGGAAATGTCTTTCAACTACAAAAAACTTCTGGTACTAATTCGGTCTGTTGGTTTTAAGAATAAATTACCATTTCGGTTAACCTCTGCTGCCAACTATTGAAAAAGTGCTGCTTCTGATTGGAAGTTTACTGCACCATTATTCTGCAATAAGGTTCACCAATGCAATTTTCTTATTAAAATCAAGCTGTTTTGTGTTAGGGAAAAGAAAGAATTAAAGGGTGTGCAGTGTCATTTATGGGCTCTAATGCATCCTCGGCCAAAAAAGTTTCAAATAATGGGCTCGGCTGCGCCTCGCCATTAATTATTTAGTTTTTCCGACAGCGGACATATTTATTTGCCCATAAATGATAATGCATCACCCTTATTCTTAAACTATCTGTTCGGTATTCTGTATCCACAGTTTCCATCGCTGTACAGTGTTTTACTATGTCAACTCATATTTAAAAATTTAAAAAACTTCAGCCAATTGGCCAAACCAAATGTTATCTCTTTGGCGTGTCTGAAAAATTTGTGCGCATGCTTGTAAAATGCACTGGAGGGATTAAATACCAACTGATGGGAAATTGTATTAATGGGGAGGTGAGTGACTTCCTAGTTCTGGTATCCATGGACCATTTGATAGAAGGAAAAGATGATAACAAACAATAAACAAACAATAACAAAATTGAAAATTCAAACTTGAGCTACATCAAACGCTATGACAGATGTCAATTGGAACAGGAAGAGCATTTTTATTTGTCATGAGGTTGTCTTTAAATGGTCAAATTCTGATAAAAACAGTACATTTCCTAAAGGGGGAATAAAAAGGGCTGGCGGATTGATCCCACAATATGAACATAAGCTGGGTATATTATTTCTGAAAGTGTGGTTTTCGAACAATATCAAGCCCAATACAAAAAAAGTTTGAAACCCACACCCATTTTCTATTGGAAATGGTAACAAAAAAATGAATTCCATGTTATAATTTTCATCGCCCATGGTGATTTTTTCCTTCGCTTGCTAGCTAAGGGATTTTTGACGCGAGGAATTCATTTTTGTGCGTTGTCTAATGCGCGGGGCCGACCTATCGTTAATTCGAGGAACATTAGAAAAAAACGCTTCGCTACTATTTGGCGATTCTCACTAAGGGAGAAGGACAAATTCGGGTATTTGGCGAATTAGGCACTATTAGGGGATTCGCCAATTTGAGGTTGGTACTCAACTAGTGTGAATATTGTTCTTGAGTCTGAGATTGTCACAATGGTGAAAATTCGAAACCACAGCACGATAATTAAATTCTTTCCCAGCTTTCTTTCGCAGGTTTGTGGAGGACCTGTGAGCTACTGTAAATTCAAAAACATCGCCCATTGGACAACGTAAAAAACGTGCTGCTCGATTGAATCTCAATGAATTACTCGAAAGAATCAAGAGTCACCGGGGGACATGAAAACCAGTTAATTGGGAACCACACGACATTAGACGCATAAAAGCCCGACTCTGTACCCTCTACAAAGAAAACTCATGGCCTCATCCCAAATAATATTGTCCATCTCATGCACCAAACCATAAAAGGACATTGGACTAAAACCAGACCAAACAACAGACAACACCATGGCAGCTTTATCTACGACGCCTTAAGACCAAAGAACACCCTACCTTACTCGCTATAACCATGGACTATATCAGAATGGAATTACCTCCCCAACCTAACACCGTACATCAACATTGCTATAAAACTCGATTCACGCATCAGTGACCATCTTCTAATTGGATATCATATTTTCTAATAGGAAGATCTCATCAGAGAGTTGTGCTTGAGGGACAGACTTCTTCCACCGCTACCTGTCGACTCTGGAGGTTCCACAGGGAACGGTCTTAGGACCCATCATGTTTCTCCTGATATTAACAACCCTACCTGAATAACTGTCATCAAACACACAACTTTTCGCAGACGATTGCTTACTATACGGAGAATCAGTTCACCATCTGACTCCAGATCTTCAGGAAGCCGTGATATAAAATACAACCTGGCCAACCGGAATGCAGAGGAATGTAACCCCAAGAATGCTATGTGGCAAATTTCACGGCACTAAAAATCAACGTCACCAGGACCACACTTATGCAACCAGAAGTTGGAAGTGGTAAAGTCGCATCCATATTTGGGCATCCACCTGCAAGGCTGCAAGACGATCTTGGTTGGAATACCCACATCAGCCATGCCTCAGCTAAAGCAAGTCGAATGTTAGGAGTCATCCTGCGTGACCTATATTCAATGTCCTGAAAACCAAAGGAACTGGCATACAAAGCCTTGTAGGACCCCTCATGAATACGGCTGGCTCTGTATCCTGGGATCCGCATCAAAAAGGACCATTCAAAAACCGATTAAAATACAAAGAGGGTGCTGCCAGAGATCGCGGTTTGAACACCCCCCCCACCTAGCAAGTAACCAGACTCTCATCCAAGAACTTGGCTGGACATCACTTGAGGAGAGGAGGAAGAGACAAGGCTCACCCTTCATGTACAAAATCAATAACAACTGGTTGAACATCCCAGTGACTGTACCTTACCCCGGCCAACCCAGCACTCTCGTCATAATAATACCTGCAGCTTATCATACCCAGAGCAAGATTGGACTTGTATAAATTTCATATTTCCCTAGGAACTGTGCGAATGGAATTAAATTTGACAATTAAATAGTCCAAGCACTATCATGGACTCTTTCAAGCAACAACTTGTAACAAATAATTTCCACCCCCGCACAGCTGGCAATTATACCCTTCCCAGTTGTAGGGTCCGAACAGTCCAGATATGAAACACAACCAGATACAGATAGACAACTACCTCAATGGACGCTTTTAAAAACCCAGTTGAGCTCCATTGTCATTGGACCTCGCCCACCATTGCGCATAATGGTCACTTTAAAATTTAGTGCATCAGCCCCTTCCAGTCCAATAATGGGTGACTCACATTTGACATTTATTTTAACATTGGTCTTATCATATCACTGAATGGGTAGTCACAAAAGTTATGTGTAATTGGTCAGCCATTTAACCACCACCAATTTAGATAGAAATAAAACCTCCAAATCCATTTTACATTACCTGATTTATTTGAGACAATTCTACTATGTATAGATGTATCATAATAAAAGATTTGTCAAAAAATGTGGCAACCAACGTAGAAATTTCTGGATGAACTTTGAGTGTCCACTCCGACCAGCACCAAACTCCTTCAAAAAGGAAAGTGTGTTAAAGAAAGCGAATAAAAAATCATGAAAGCAATTACTCCGTGCATGTTCAGTCTTAAACTGGATAGAAGAGATAGTAATGATAATACTCTGTGAGGGATTCATTTTGGTTGTATGTGCTTGAAACTGATTGGATAGGTGAGTGCAGTAGAATGTTAAATGGCTAACCAATTACACATAATTTTGATGAATACACATTCAGTGATATGATACGACAATTTAAAATAAATTGTCCAAATGGGTAGTCCACATTATTGGGACTAGATCCTGATTTCATCCTTGAAACAAATCAAGAATCACATTCACTTAATACTAAAGCAGGGGTTCGCATGGCAGCGCAGCCCGCGGGCCAATCCGTTCCGCCAACTCTTTGATTTTTGGCCCTCGACTGTTTCTAAATATAAAGGGAAACATAATAATTTCGGTGTATTTGACCCTCATATTGGGAACTTTGAAACGTGTTCAGGATTCTCTCCCTTCAGGCAATATAATTGAAACACCCTGATTTAAAAAGGCTCAAAGTGCCAAAAACATCAAATGGTTGCAGAATTCTCTGAAATTTCTTTTGGAAGGTGACAAATTCTCAGCGGGGAGATCATACTTAGTTTTTTTTTTAAAAAAAAAAAAAAAAAAACAACAAAATTACAGTTTTAAAAATGCACCATTAGCAAGAGAAACACTCACCATCACTGCTTAATAGGTGGCAATTTCACTTTCTAAATTTTAAGATTTGTCCTCCACGGAAATTCCCTCGGGGCTAAGTCTAAGAGTAGACTAAGGACCGTTCATACTTCCACTGCACTGCATTGCTGTGCAGTAAATTTATCAATGTTCCGTCACTCTTTTCCCGCTGCCAACTCCTAATCTGATTTACTGTAAGGTTCAACCCAGGTCACTGCCGGTCACGGGTTGCAGTACGTTGCAGTACCTTGCAGAAATTTGGCATAGTGCAACACTGACGCACTAACTGCTCTTGCTGCATCGACAGTTTAAATATTTTAACTTCGTTGAGTAACTACTGCCTTGTGCGTTGCATACTGGCAAGTGGATGCAGTGACAATTTTGGTAGGCTTTCCAATTGCAGCACTGCACTGCAGTGAAGTATGAACGGGACCTTAAGCCACCAACATTCGAATCTGTGGTATAGTGTTACTCCTCTACCACACTACAGTTAATTTGCATTGCTTAAAGCGTGTTTTACTTTGCCTTATTTACAAATTTTATCGTGTGCTCTAAAACCTTTCAATTCAGTTAGATTCATTAATCGTTTTAAAATGCCCAAATGCATGGTTAAACGGGGGTCTTGGGTCATGAAACTTAATTACACATACCAATGGTGATGTAAATCTCCATAAACATGCAAGTTTCGCTGATTTTCCAAACCTATGTCGCCCCCCGGGCATGTTTGTCCAAACTTCACCTTCTCGTGTATAAATAATATCAATTGTACGTATAAGGTCATTCAACTCATTTTTACACAAGGAGACAAATCATTTTTTTCATGATTGCACATATTCCGAAATTCATCATGTTCCGTTACCAACACACGGATATAGCACTTCGCACATTACAAGTTTCGCGAGGATAGTTCCAGGCTATCGGGATACTCCTCCCGCTAGACAGTGACAGTCGTGTAAATAGATGGCTCTACCGAAATGGCGCTCTATCATCATCAACTCTACGCAGAAAAAAATTAATTCTTACTTATCTATTATTAACAACATTTTTGGAAGTTGAAAAATCATAAAAGATGCATGGCGTAGTAACCATTTGCAAATTTCACGGGCCTTTATACTGATTGTAACACTTTCTATATTTCACCAATTTTTGATGAAGTGTAAGTGGCTTACTGATTTCCTCAATACAGAGAATGTTAAAATGACCTCGGGTCATTTGTGTGAAAGCGTGTTTATCATATCAACTAACATTCAGACTCTGTGTTGTGAAACGAACCAGTTTTCTTTCTTTTTTTCAATTACGAGCTTTCAATAAATAATTTTTTTGAAATTTTCGGTGACGTTTTGGGGGGAAGTTAACATTGTGTCTACGTGACTTTGGTAATAATGACACTACTTTGAAAAAGGGAAAAAAGTCCATCCACCGCGAGATAAATCAGTAGTAATTTGTAGTAACATGCTTTAAAAAAACGCAATGCAATTTACCTGTCGTCTGTCCAAAGGGTTATATCTGTTCGCAAGGCAACCCCTAATATACGGGCGGCAAATCATACCGGCTTCTTTAATCGAATGTACGTTTGTCGTTATTTACCCGCGTCTATTTTTAGGTTTGCAGAAGATGTGTAAGTAAACACGTGTAGCACAGCAGCCATTTACTGAATTCACATACAACTCAGATACATTACTCCCCAAGTTGTTGCTACGTCCTGGGGTGGGGATAGGAAAATCATCAACAGTGATTTGCAAAAAGGCTTATAAATAAACCAAATATACATACATACCAACAAAGTTGCTTTCACATGTGCGTACATTATATTCGCTAGTATTGCCGCTGTCGTCACTGTTGTAGAACTATACAATTATGTTGAAGGATTGTCCCTGAATTTTGTCTCTCAGAATTCATCATTTATTATTGATCATTGTATGCATCTAATATGATAAAAGACCTTCTGTCTCTGAGGTAAGTGTGTGTGCCTTGTTTATACCTGAGACTAATCTACCTCAGGTTTTTTACTAGCGAGGATTATATTAATTAAACAATTTTTATTAGTCCGAAAAAAAAACGGCGAATATTTGCGAAACCTTTTTGCTTCGGGAGACTATCTTTTACCACTCATTGCACTGCTTGCAGGTTATTATACGGAAATGCTTCTACCGTGATGCGAGTACGCCCAATTAAAAACCGTTCACACGGGTTTTAGACAGTTCTATTTACTAGTATATCCCACTGACACAGATTCGATCTTGTGTACCACGGCTTAAGCCAACCGGTGATTTGTAGATTGTACCGTAATTGCCCAAGATACAGATGTTTCAATTCGTGACCAACTTGTAATTTATGCCTGTGCTACATTGACATATGCTGAAAATGCATTGAATGGGCAGGGGACTCATCATCATGAAGTCAGATCATTAATTCAATATCATGGGTGACGAATTCCTCGGCGATCGCGTTGCCAAAATGGTCCACGATAAGCTTTCAAACTCAAATTTTAACAGCAAAATTACAAGTATTTTATAAATTCACTTTGCCACTGTATCACTCACCTGATTATAAAATGAGATTGATTTTCACTTTATTAATATGATTAGCGTGTAACAGTCGAGTAAGGCGATCTTTCTGATTTCTCACTCGCTCAAACTGTCACAAGGTCCGTATATCAGCCCAGTCGGGATCCTAAATAAATCGGGATAGGCCACTCGATCAACGAAGTGATGCATACTGCACCCTTGATCGGCATGAAATCCGTTACTTATGGATCACCGGTCGTACGTGGAGCTTGTTCCGTTACGCATTCCCGATACGTCATACTGCATAATAATCAGGTTACGTATCGTACATGGTGGCGCCATTATTACTCTGCCAATAATATTAATCCTGAAAAGAAAAGCTAAAAATGTTATTTTTTAACATGTTTGAAGTTAATTTTTTTCTAAATGTTATTAAAGAAGGCCCATAAAAATTTAGGGGTGGGATTAATTCCGTTTTATGTAAAATTACGATATAGGCCGACAGTATGACTTTACACTCTCCGTTAAGGTTGTATTAGATAATTTTCACGGCGATGATAAGCATTTTTGGCTTTTCTTTTCAAGATTCATTCTCACTGCAGTACTATGAACTGCGATGTTATGTGGCATTTTTACACGTTGTCAACGCCCTGGCCCAGTCGCATAGCAACACCTCTTTTTCGACGCCAGTTCTCACATATATAACCCGGCCATACTGGTGTTGATTGAACGGTGACCTGTGACTGGACTGTGAGAATTTTCGTGCGTAGACCGGGGGCAGGATAGGACACGACCTGCTCGATTGGGTTTATGGCCCCAGTGAATTACAAAATCCAGGGCGACCCAAAATATCAATTCAGTAATATCATGATAATTTTGGAAATAAATTATTGACTTATTGTCAAGGGGTTATAGGCGTACAAGTAGCGTCACTACCATGACAAATTTGGGGAATAAAACTGGGAAGAGAACTGGGCAAATAAACCGCAGTTGCGGTTCACCTGGCCAACCAGTGCAGCCACTCCTACGTCCGGTTTAAAGCGAACCTTCGAAATAACAAATTAAGACATGTCTACAAATAAAAACTGTTCAGTTTCAAGTTCGATCGCCTTCTACCTCATACATAGTCGACTCTATACCAGGAAAACATAAACTCTCTCATCAGACATTCATAGACAGGGTAGCCCTTGGTACTTGGGGTATAGTAATCCCTTTACAGCAGAAACTTGCTAAACTGGAATGGTGCAGAAGTAGCGTCGACAGCCAGCCGACGAAGTGAGAAAAAATAAGTGCTCCAAAATGAAATACGAAAATGTATAAAACAAAAGGTGCACTAGGCCTATATAAGCTTATATACAAAATAGCAAGCAAATTACAGCACCAAATTGCCATACCAAAGTGACATATCCCTGATGGCTGGGGCAGCATATAGCTCTGAAACATTGCCACTGATGGAGTAATTATGAAGAACTGTTATAGAATTTGTGTTGTTGTATTTCAATGGATGATTTAATCTGGCTGATATAGGCCTATGTGATACTCTCTGGAAGCAGTCTGGTGGTGATATATTAAATAAGACTTATAATAGTAATAGTGGATATAGAGCATGGTCACTTTTTGTAAGCTTTTGTATGAGACGGCGAATATGAAGTTGATCCCAACTAAGTCTTTGTATAAGGGGTGTTACACGGGTTGTTTTCCGACAATCTGCGAAGACGAACCGTGCCACACTTCCCTGTATCTGCTCAATCCGGTTAATTTCTAATTTCTGATGGTATTGGGGTTCCATATTTCACTGGCATAATTGGGGGCGGACAAGTGTGGTGTGCTTAATAATAATAATAATACTATTTATTTGAGTTACAAGTAAAAGCATAAAGTACAATAGTAACTCAGGAAAGAAAAATGGGCCATACAGCCCAAACACAATGACGTGGATTTCTTTCCATAATTGAACAAAAATAAGCATGCAAATAAATGACCATACATGTACAAACAAAAACAACACACATTTGCATAGCATGAAAATGCAATAAACAAAGTGAAAACTTAGTTTACAAGAAAATGTTTCTTACACAATAATTTGAACTGAAATAAAGAAGTAGCAGTTCGAATATCAACAGGAATACTTTCCCATAGTCTCGGAAAGGTAACAAAAACAGAGTTGAAGAAAGAATTAGTTCGTGCACGCCAGTGCAGAAATATATTGCGATTTACAAGACTTCGGTGAAAAAACTCTAAGAAAGAGGTTGGACCCATACCATTAAGAAATCTGAAACAAAACTGCAGCCTATGAAACTTAAACAAGTCCTCAACTTTCAATAAGCCAAATTCAGTCAATCTATCAAGATAAGTAACCTGCACACCAGAGCAAGACCTTTTCCTGTACATAAGAACACGAGTTATTTTCCTTTGAAATTTCTCAAGCCTTTGGATATAAGAAACATTGAACGGAGCCCAAACAACAACACAGTAAACCCAGTGAGGAAGGACAAGAGCTTTGTACAAGTGTAGTAAAGCAGAGAAGTGCATGTTTTAGTACATCATGATAAGAAAACCAACGAGGCGTGAGATTTTGTTACAAGTGGAATCAATATGTGAAGAAAATGAGAGATTAGAAGAAAATGTTATGCCGAGTAACTTAATAGAGCATCAGCCCAGAAGGTTTTGGTTAGACGAATGAGATACCAATATCTGAACACGGGAAAATTCAGAGAAAAATATAACTTTTGCAAATATGAAAATCTGCCGGGGACCCGTTGTTGCGTGTAGCCCCAGGAGAGGGGTAAAGTTACTATGGGGGTCAAATGTTTGAACTGCTCTAAATCTAATATAATATAGCTCAAATTATTCCTTAGGTAAGCAGGAGTAAAAAAGTCAATTGGGTCACACGCGTGTGGTGCTTCCTTTCCAAGATATTTGGGAAAATAGGCTAAAGGTCATTTGTTTATTCAAGAAAGGTCACCCGTTGCAATACCCAGATTTGTTTAAAAAAAAAAAAAAAAAAAAACAAAGAAATCTTGATATTACAATTGTTGACCTTTCTTGAATAAACAAATGACCTTTAGCCTATTTTCCCAAATATCTTGGAAAGGAAGCACCACACACATGTGACCCAATTGACTTTTTTACTCCTGGTAACCTAAGGAATAATTTGAGCTATATTTCATTAGATTTAGAGCAGTTCAAATATTTGACCCCCATAGTAACTTTACCCCTCTCCTGGGGCTACACGCAACAACGGGTCTCCGGCAGACTTTCATATTTTCAAAAGCTATATTTTTCTCTGAATTTTCCCGTATTCAGCTATTGGTATCTCGTTCGTCTAACCAAAACCTTCTGGGCTGACGGTCTATAAGCTCATTAACGCATTGCAAAGTTTCACCACCTAAAGAGTAGTCTATTTTGGCACATAGCTTAGATCTAGAGAAATGCATTACAGCACATTTGGAGACATTAAGTGGAAGATTGTTTTTGACCGTCCAAGTGTACAATTTATCAAGATCACTTTGAAGATCAAACCGATCACTGGGCTTCCGAATAGGTCTCACCAATGTGTGGTCATCAAAAAATATAGGAGATGAAAGTCCAATGTTGATGTCGGAAACAAATAAAAGGAAAAGAACATGACCGAGTACTGACCCTTGTGGAACCCGAGACGTGACAGATGTCCAATCAGAGAATTCACCTTTAAATATGACTCTCTGCTTTTTATCCGTAAGAAAGTTCTGAATCCAGTAAAGAAGAGATCCTCTAACACCGCAAGCGTGAAGTTTCTTAAGTAGGATGTTGTGGTCTACCTTATCAAAAGCAGAACTGAAATCAAGAAAAACAGTGTCAACCAGGCTACAGTCACGCCCATCAAGGGTTTCACTGATGATGTGGAAAAATTTAGACAACAATTGTTCACAATTTCTGCCTTGTCTAAAGCCAAATTGATTATCATCAAGGGTATTATTCTCCTCATCAATCGAGTAACAACAAGTTTCTCCAAGATTTTACACAAGACAGAAGTCAGAGACACTGGACGATAACTTGAAGGAGCATCCTTTGGTTTGCCAGAACCCTTATATATAAATTGGCACCACATTTGCCGATTTCCAAGATTTTGGAATTTCACCTTTAGACAAACATGCATTGAACAGGTCACATAAGAATGGGGCAAGTTCAGCACTGCATGATTTTAAGAAAATGGGAAGAATCCCATCAGGACCAGGAGATTTATCTCGAGGTTTTTGAGAACATTGAGCACTTCGTCAACAGAAACTGGACACAAAACAAAAGGAGAACCACCATGTGTGATAGGAGAATCTGCCAAAGAAGAAAAATCAAGGGGGTTATAAGCATCACCAAAGTTAACAGCTGTAACTTCTTGTGAACAGGGGGACAGAGTTCTACGAGCTTCTACGCAGCATTTTTGAGAGTAGGCCTACGACTGGCATGGCCTAATGTGTGATTTTAGTACACTGGTCATTCCATCTTAAGTCATGGGATATGGTAACGCCTTGCACCCTGTTAAGATCTGTTAAGATCCCAGGAGTGTATACTGATGTAATTTTGGACTACGTTTTGCGCGTGATGGAGAGCACTGCACATTTTTGGACGAAGTACATCAACCATGTGGACGACCATTCTGCAAGAGTATTCAGATCTTTTTCCATTGAAGATGGTATAAAGTTGAGTGGATAAAAGCCACAACATTGCAAGTTATCCAAGCATATGTGCAGCAATCAACTGATGGGCAGAATATCACAGTCATGCACAGAGCTGGGTGGTTGTCTCATGTAGCAGTACAAAGTCATCTGGTTCCCATAAAAGGACATGGTATACGCCTACTAGGAAATCCATTTACATTTCCTAAGAAGCTAGAAACAAAACTTTTGATTGGATGACAGCCCACCCATCACAGTGGATAACTTCTCAGTTCATTGACATGTATTGGATGATCTGACCCATGGTCTTGAGAGTACCATTATGTGTACTATGCCCAGATAACACAAGCCTTGTTTAAAAACCTGTTTCCTGTAAGTTTGAATTTTGTAATCTCGTTGCAATGGGCTGTGGTTAAAATATTTAGGTTCTATTTGATTGATAAACTACCCACAATTTTCCACATTGCTGAACCAGTCATAGCAACAAATGTGTACATCAGGCTATGGAAATCCTTGTGACAAATGTAGTTGTGACTGAAATACTTGTTCACTTTCTTTTTTACCAAGAAATAACCCAGCTCAGACTGAAATACTAACACTTTCACGAGATATTTTGTGAATGAATGATGAACAGGGGACAGGCTCATTTCTTGGAAATTGGGGCAAATTGGCCAAAGTCAAGGTCAAGTTTATTTATTTACATATATCATCAAAAAATACATATATCATCAGAATAACAGTATACAAAGTCTTGGAATGCAAACTTATGATACAAAGTACAGTATTAAAGTGCCGGGGAAGGCAGTCACCTATGAAATGGATATGGGGTAAGGCTGACGTTTCCAAACCCAGGGACATTCAGTGGCTATAGGGACTGCAAAAAATAGGGGTCTTTGCATGTATTTCAAAATTAAAGGTTAATGCATGAGTATGGTTGATGCCCGACATACATACTGTTGTTATATAATCTATCTAATACGAGAGGGGTTTTCCTTGATCTCAAGTATTTACCCTATCATATAGTACTACCATCCCGCTAACGATGTTGTCTTTTTGAAAGACTGTTCTTGTTGTAGAATCTCATGGTCGTGTGAGTTCTCAATCCTCCCGTACACGATGCTGTCATCAGCGAATAATTTTATGGTTGATTGTATGTGGACTTTTATATCATTTATTAACACAGGTCCCAGGACAAAGCCCTGAGGAACACCAGATGTCACATTTACCCAAGATGAGTGGATTCCATTAACGGATACGGATTGTTGTCGGTTTGATAAGAAACTGTTCCGTCCCAGTGTGTTACTTTTAATACCACAATAACTAGGCTTTGATATGAGGTGTTTGTGGGGGCTTTATCAAAAGCTTTGCTAAAGTAAAAAAGAACCACATATATCTGACCTTTGTTATGTTTCGGACCAATCATTTGTTGAATTAATGAGTTGTGTAACTGTGGATAAACACGACCTGAGGCCGTGCTGTTCAATTATCAGAATATTTTGGTGATCTAGATATGTTTTCGCTATATGACTCAGCGCTATGTGTTCCATAATCTTGCAGCATATGCAAGTTAGGGAATATAGTTGGAAGAGTCAGCCTTTGATCCACTCTTATAAATTGCTGTAACTAGTGCTTGTTTCCACTGGTTTGGAACTTGGGTTGAATAATATGACTGTTGGAACAAAAACCTTAACACAGGTGCCAGTTCATTTGCAACCAGCTTTAATAGACGAGGTGGCATTTCGTCTGGCCCACTAGCCTTTGATGGGTATAGTTGTTTTGCAACACCTTCAACACCAATTTCCAATTTAGGAATTGAGACATAATGGAGAATCATCCTTATTTTTTATCTCCATGTTTGAGTTCTTGGCAAAAACACTCCTAAAAGTGAGAAGGGCTATATGTTGTTTGAGGTAGATCGCTGATACACAAATTTAACAGCATGGGAGCCAGTACTGATCCTTGTGGGACTCCATTCCTCAGGCGACGCAGTCGACTGCTCTGCCCATCACTTGTCTTAAGAACAAAGCTACGGTTTGCAAGCATGTTACATATGAATTGTACAAGGTGACGATCCAGGATGGTCTTGAGAAGCTTGAGTGTCAAGCCCTGGTGCCACACGGTGTCATATGCTGTAGTATAAAGGTCCACCAAGATGACGCCTTTAATACAAAGCTCTCCTCAATATCATTTGTGAGTTTTACAATCTGATGGACAGTGCTCCGGCAACGGCGAAATCTGCTTTTTCGTCAGGCATATGGGATCCGGGCCAGGATCAGCCTCTCATTAGGAGTTTGAAAGATACTGGGCGGTAGTTTTTTGGGGTTGTCAACAGGCTTGTTTGGTGTGTGGAGTGCGATGATGGTAGCCCTCCTCCTTATACAATTGGGTAGGGACTGGTTGGTAAGGCAACATGTGTACTCTGACATGTGTAGAACTCCTGGAGCCATATTTCAAGACACGTGCACGTGGGCCGCAGTGCATCATCGAGAAACTCTGCTGGTATATTATCAGCAGGCCACTGGGCCTTTCCACTCTTTAGTTGAGAAGGGTGTTGAAAGTGACCCGTCCGTTCCAGGGGCTCGACGAAGTTTGGTGATCTCTTTTTGGGCGAGGGTAGCCTACCCCGTAGCCTACGGGCTACCCGCTCTATTCGCTTGGGTTTTGACCTACTTTTCAAATAGCAGTGTTGCAGAAAATATTCGTGCCGTTTATATCCTCTAAAATCTACATGTGTGATATAGTTTATGAAATGTTGTGCAATTTTACGTCATATGGATATGTACTCAATAAGATAGGCCCAGCGAAAACCTGAACGTACATTTACAAAAAGATATTAATGTTCAAAAGAGTAGAAATACAGGGCAATATTATCGGAGGTTCCTGAGAAATTTTACAGTGATTTGCTGGTTAAAGGCTGACTCAGAGATCTTGAAATATAATTGTTTGTGTTTAGTAATTAAAAATAGTCATCTAGATGTAAAGCTACTCACCTAAAATGCTTAATTCCAAAGTTAGAGATGGATCGGATATTTCGTTTTCATGCAGTAAGCATTTATGTACACTATACCAGTGCCATAGGATACCGTGTCGGATTTCAAAAGAGTTAATCTCCAAAAGTATACATGCTAGAAGCCTAATTTTTTGTTTAAATAAAGATACCCGTGCCATAGGATACCGTGTCGGATTTCAAAAGAGTTAATCTCCAAAAGTATACATGCTAGAAGCCTAATTTTTTGTTTAAATTAAAGATAAAAGGTAAACTTAAAAAAGTATGGAGTTATTTTTTAAATTTTTTTCAAAAAAGCCAAAAATTGTAAAAAATCGATTTTTTGACCGCAAAATGACCAAATAGCACATATACTTTTCGAGATATGATTTTTAAAGAAATATTTTTACCTATCGCCGCTTGAAAAACAATAAAATACATAGTATATTTCACAGCTTGGAAAACAATAAACATAACAATATTCATGCAAATCGGTTGACATGTCTCATTTGATTTGCTATAACTTTGGAACGGAAGGTCCGATTTGAGTGGGGAAAAAAGCATTTGGAGCAAAAAACTTTGCTCTTTTATTCAAAACAACAATTAGATAAGTAATATATTGTATGTTTTTGGTGCAGATCTTCCCTTAATAATGAGGTTCTTAAATTTTTTGTTGCATGCGTAATATTGTTGATTGATCATGACTAAAAATACGAACTTGTCGTACATACTATCACACACATTTACTATTACATTCAGACATGGTTGAAAATTGCATTACTTATTGCAATTATTTACAGTGAGGCAGTTGTTTATGGTTGCAAAAATGATCTGCAGTTAAGTATAGATGCTATAATCATAATTTTTGTTTAAAATTACAGATAAAAGGTAAAACTTACAAAAGTCTGGATTATTTTTTTAAATTTTTTTCAAAATCAAAATTTGTAAAAATCGATTTTTTTGACCGCCAATGACCAAATAGCCACATATACTTTTTCTAGCATATGATTTTTAAAGAAATTTTTTAACCTATCGCCGCTTGAAAAACATTAAAACATACATCTATATTTCACAGCTTGGAAAACACTAAACATAAACAATATTCATGCAAATCAGTTTGACCTGTCGCATTTATTGCTATTCTTTTGGAACTGATGTCCGATATGAGTGGGGAAAAAAGCATTTGGAGCAAAACTTTGCTCTTTTATTCAAAACAACACTTAGATAATAATATATTGTTTGGTTTTGGTGCGACTTTCCCTTAATAATGAGGTTCTTAAATTTTTTGTTGCATGGCGTAATATTGTTTAGAATTGACATGCAACTAAAAACGCACTTGTCCGTACACTACTATCACACACATTCTACGATTACATTCGAGACATGTTGAAAATTTGCATTACTTATTACAATTATATACAGTGAGGCAGTTCGTTTTATGGTTGCACAAATGAATGCATTTAAGTATAGATGTAACTATGTTTGTTCTATAGCCTCCATTTTGTGATTGAAAATAGTATTTTTTTTATTTTCTCAATTTATTGAGAAAAATTTCTCACGGGAAAGTCTCATTTTTATGATAAACAAGAGAGCCAGACGGGGATTCCCGTGGTGTTTTGTGAAGGTGCACCTGTTAGAATTGCACTATAGGGGAAAGGGGAATTCCCCAAGATTCAACTAGAAACGAGTCAGTTGTTTTGCTTTTAGTCAAAACATTGCATTATCTAGGAATTCCATTCCCCATGAGTTATAATGGTGACAATGATGAATTCAGTGCTTGTATTATTTTGGTGAAATCTGATTTTACAGTGCTAGGTTATGTTTATGCATGGATGCTTTGTTTATGATAAAAAAGAGAGCAGGGTATTCCCAGTATTATTCCCTGTTTGTAATAGCTTTTTATTAACATTGGGACCTTTGTGAAAGAGGTAAAGCTGAGTTGCAAGTTTGATTGGCCTCATAGTAACCAGGAATCTATACAGTAATTATTTCTCGCTAGTTTTTATTTAATCTACAATAATGGTAGATTTGAGCTTTACATATTGCCGATTTATTATATATATTGGATGCCGCCTGAGCTTAATAGCTATCCTGTGTGCTGTGTCTTTTTAAGCCAGAAGAAGCTTCAGTTTTGGAATCCAAAAGAGATTCCCAGTTTGTGGTCCTAAAGGAGTACTTAGCACATACTTTATGGTGGTAGACATACCTGGACTGTAATTGCAGAATATTAGTGTCGTCGAGGAAAAACCCTGTCGTCTTGACTGCTGGACAAATTACCTTCAGGGCTCGAGAAGATTCCCATGGAATTATTCCTGAGTAGTTTATGTGAACTTATGCGTGTCAATTTGGAGCATCTTTTCGCTGTGAGGACATATCATCTTTGAACTGCAACGCTTCTTGTGGACATTAGTGGACATTCTTGTTACAATTAAGTTAATCTATAAATGTGTGTATCTACTATGTCCTGTTTTTGACATACCAATTCTTGAACCAACCACAATTAAGATCATTAAAACTATTTTATTATATAAAATTTAGATCACTTGTGCACAAGGGCTCATTTTATTTGTGTTGTTTAAAGGTATTTTTCTGAGTTCTACGAGACGTCATAACCGAATTGGGGGCTCGTCATCGGGAATTGGATTGAGCTAAATTTGAGCCTATTGTTCAGGATTTACACACCTAAAAAGTGTTATCATATTGTAAACAATTATGGCACCGTTTGACATACAAACTTTTGTGTTATTTACATGTACTTGTATATTGGTTCAAGTTATACTGTGTTGTAGATACAGTCACAAATGGGAGTTTAATCCAGAAGAGTTCATTGGGCAAATTACTTGGGAGAAGTTTGATAGCTGAGAAAGCCTGAGTTATGAAACTATCAAAGGCATTTAGGATAGACGCTAAACATGCTATGAGAAACAGTTTATAAAAAACACCTGATCAAACTTTAGTCAGGAAAGGTTTTGGGATGATCCTATTTGAAATGATTCAGGTTGTTCAGGAACAAGGTGAAGTGATGCATTCAAGTTAACAGAATTGAAATTCAAAAAGGCATTGTGAAATGGAATTTGAAACAAGATGGAAATGGAAACAGAACGAAAAAGGAAATTGAATTGAAAAAAGAAAAATTTCAAAATGAATGAAACACAAAGAGCTTGCAAGCTCAGTTAGAGTTTAAAAAATTGACAAAACAATCAGGCTACTCGTCCCGACTCTCCCCAAGAAAACTGTTTGATGCGGCGAAAAATATTCGTCGGGTTCCTAATTTCAGGAACAAGAAGTAACAAAATACTTCTTACACTTGAGAAAATTGCCAATGCACTTGAAATGGTCCAAGGAGTCTTGGCCCTTGCTTGACCTTGTTGCTACATCATTGTTTACATTGGTAAAGCCCGAGAAATATACTCGGCCATGTCATTAGACATGTAGTTGATTCATACGAGGTTAAGCAAGGCAGTGCTCAAGCATCTGAAATTGGTGCCAGAGGCATCTTACAAAATTCCTTTCTTTGTCCATAAAAAGTATGACCGACCACTGTGAATTTGCCCGTAGACACATACTATCTTACACTTTGAGAAATTCCAATATCTTGAAAATGGTCCAAGGAGTCCCTTGGACTTTCTTGGACCTTGTTGCTACAATCAGTGTTCATTGGTAAAGCCGAAGAAATAGTATTCAGCCATGTCATTCGACAGATGTAGTGATTATAACGAGGTTAAGCAGGCAGTGCTCAAAGCATATATGAATTGGTGCCAGAGGCAATATAGACAAAAATTCAGGTCTGGGCAGAAAAAGGATGACCAGAAAAAAAAAAACCCCACTGTTGAATTGCCCGTGTAAAGGAGCAGATGTTTGATCGGCTGGCTTCTCTCAAAAGAAGTGGGCAAATTTTTCAAACGTAGGGAGTTGTATGTGAGTGAAGAGTTCAACAGTGTTATACATCAAGCTATCAAAAAAATCTGGATGAAACAATTGACAGTTTGCGTGAAGCACAATAAAGCCGGAAGACATGCTTTGACTCACAAACTAAGAATATTAGAGGCCTAGCAGAATTACTAGGTACAACAAAATACAATAATTAAGTAGGGTCTAACAAAGCGTTTAATGGTAGCACTCAGGAGGGGGAAATCCCAGTAGGCCCATGAAAAGGGGAGTAAAGATAGTAATGGTGCTAATCAAAAACATGGGAGGGGACCCAAAATCATCAGTTCACATGCCATCACAGTAAAAAGCCAGGACATACAAATTCAAGGTGTTGGGAGATAAATGGCTATACACCAAATGGAGAGAGCCAAAAAAGTGGATATTTCAAAACCAATGGTGTGCAGTACTTTGAGGTCAAAAAGTTCATTCTTCTGTTCAAAACAAGAAATTCCACAAAAGGGAATTGACACGGAAAAGTAAGGGCTGACTTTAAGCCCTTTGTTGGAGGGATGTGTCACTTTCAGCGTGATAGTTTTAGATCCAACACCCATTAGAAGCATGCGGGACACGTGCGGCGCACAGTCTATGATATTGAAGATGAACTTCCATTTGATATTGAGAGGTCACAGGAATAGTGCATTGATAGGGGCTAGGTATGGATTGTATTGTGTCCCTCTTCACAAAATGAATTGAACATCAGAATTGGTTTCTGGAACTGTCACCAATTGGGTTAGGACAAGAACTCCCCAGTTAAAGGGTGTATCCATGTTGAATGATTTGGCAGGGGGAAAAGTACTCCCAGATCCATAGTTCCCCAGGTCCCTGTACCATTTAGATGAATTGATGAGGAAACAGAAATTTTCCAAGATGGGCAAGTAATAGGTCATGACCACGAAAACCAGAAAAGCCCCACAGGAAAACAGTGAGAGGTGATTGAGTCAAAATACTCATACATATGGGAAGAGGCGGAGGATGACGTGGTCCCAAATTTAGAGGATACTTTCTCTCAAAATTAGAGGAATTTGGAGGTATTCCCTCTTAAGGGAGACTAATTCCCTGTAGTGAAAATCCAGCCCCTGAGCACAACAAAGTGGCAAGCTGGTAAAACAATGAAAATCCAGCCGCTGGCATGATAGAGTTAGGGACTGTAAAGGAGACCCTTTAAGCCATGAAAGCTGGAAATGAGCAATGCAATGACCCAGCACTTAAGAAAGTAGGTGAGAGGGCATTGACCCAACAGGAAGCCGATCAAACTCTGTATTTTTAAAGCAAAATGGTGTCATTCATGAGAAAAAAGGCGGCAACCTGATGCACTTGTAGATGAAGAAGGGAAGGTTGTGCATCAAGTTGTAGTGCCAAAGGTATCCCATAGGGAAGTGATAGGGCATAGCCATGATAGTCCAATGGCAGGGCACTTAGGTGTGAGAAACAAAACATGACAGAATAAAGGGTCATTTTTGGTGGCCTACACTCAGAAAAAGATGGTCTGAGTATTGTAAGACTTGTCACCACATGTCAAATGGTGGGCAAGCCCACTCAGAAATTCCTACTGCTCCCTTCCCTTGCAACCAATACCAGCATTTGATGAGCCATTAGTAGGGTCTTAAAAGATTGTGTAGGACCACTCCCAAAGACCAATCAGGACAATCGGTATTTAATGACCATCATGGGTGCTTCCACGCGATTCCCTGAGGCTATAACCCTTGAGAAAAAGTATTAGGGCACAGAAGATGTGAAAGCTCTAACATAAGTTTTCATACTAGTGGCCTCCTAAATCATCACGCTGATCAAAGGGCGGGATCAAATTTCATGTCAGGGTTTGTTCAACAAGTGATGGACCAGTTGGGAATTTCCCAGTCAGTTCTCACATACACCCAGAATCACAGGGGGACCTAGAAAGGTACCACCAAAATGAAAAAAAACAATGATCAAATCTATTATTTTGAATTTGAGAGGGATTGGGATGAGGGCGTTCATCTCCTGTTATTGCTACGGGAGGCTGTACAAGAGTATTTAGGATTTAGTCAATTTGAGTTGGTGTTTGGTCACAAAGTAAGGGGATCATTGAAACTACTGAAAGAGAAGGGTTGTGTGAAAATCCTGATGTGAATTGTTAGAAATGTGTCTCATTCAGAAACAGGCTCCAAAGAGCCACAGAAATTTGGCCAAACAAAATCTCAAACGGAGCCAGGACAAAAAATGAAAACATGGTATGACAAAGATGCCAGAACCGAGTATTCAAACCAGGTGACAAAGTTTTGGCACTTCCAATACAAGGGCATCTTTGCAAGCCAAGTATTTTGGACCATATGAGATTGAGAACAAGGGGGGGACCTGACTATGTGATCCAAACACCAAGGTAGACGATAAAAGTCGACAAATTATGTCCATAAAATGCTCAAAAAGTATAATGAAAGAGGTGATTCTATTAAGCCGGAAGTGGAGGATTTTTTTCCAGTGTTATAGATGACATTACAGAGGTCAGTACCTGAACAAGAACAAGACCACTGTAAACACAGAAAATGATTATGGTTGTCAAATTGCAAAATTCTGCACATACTGCCAATTTAGACAAGAAACTACGTCATCTCCCAGAGAGTCAAAAATATGAATGAGCGTTCATTCATGAGTGGGAAAACCTATTCCGGATGTACCCAGTGAGACACATGTCATAACATGACATTGATTTTGGCGTTTCCAGAGCCAACAAATGCAGCATTCAGTGAGCCAAGTGGGAGTGAGATTGGAAATTCAGATCAGTCAAAATGCACTTGATGCAGATTGGGGAACACTGTACCCAATATTATCTATGAATGTATTTTGATTAAGTTTAGTGGATGATTAATTAGAAGCTCCACCTGACACGAAATTTAACCTGTGGCGTTAATTCTACAGAATACAATCTGACATTAAGACATATCAAAGGAAAAGAAAAGTCTTGGCAGATTTGGTTTTTTGCCCTTGCCAGAGCTGCCTAATTTGTTTAGAAATTTAGTATTGCAACTTGTAATTAGACTGCGGCAGTAATGCAAGAACACATTATCAAGAAAAAAACCCTCAGTGTAACATTTGCATTGTGTAAACTGTATGTAAAAGTAACCACCAAAATGGTTAAAGGTATAAAGCCCAGATTTGAAAATTTTTCAGTTCATTAAATTTTCTTTTTAAGGGGTAGGATGTTATATAGCACTCCATTTTGTGATTGAAAATAGTATTTTATTTTATTTTCTCTTATTTTATTGAGCAAAGATTCTCACGGGGAAAAGTACTTTGTTTATGATAAAAAAAACGATGAGCATGCTGTTTGCACCTGTTAGATAGATGGCCACAATAGGGAAAGGGGAATTACGGGAATTCCCAAGATGTAACACTAGAAAAACTGAGTCAAGTTGTTTATGCTTTAGATCAAAAAATTGCATGATCTGGGAAATTCCCTGATTTTAAAAATGTGAAATGATGCAATTCAGGTGATGTAAATTATGTGAAATTCTGATGGACAGGCTAGCGTATGTTTTATGCATTGATGCGTGGTCAATATCTATTTTAAGACTTGGGAACTTTGTGATGAATGATGGTATAAAGATGA
>JAMKCH010025248.1:0-24958 GCA_023653785.1 Ophioderma brevispina
GCTATGCACAAGGGCTAAAAAAGAATGGCAAACTTTGAACATTTTTTGTACAATGTGACATTTGACATGTTCCCCCCCCTTTAAGACCAAGGGGGACCTTGGGGATTGAATTTACATGGTTAGTAGGGTCTTGTGCCCTCCTTCAATATACCTAAAGTTTGGCTACTCTAAACGCATCTAGAAAAGAGAATAAGGCAATGTTGACCTTTTTTTGTTGAATGTTGACCTTTTTGACATTTCCCCATCCAACTACACATGTGTCCAAAAACATTTCGCTATGTTCATATACAGCCTAAAAGCCAACCAAACTGCATGAATATTCCTGTGAAGGAAGAACATGAGATATCAGTAATTACAAAGGCCTATACAATTAGGAAAATCATTGAACACTAGAAAAGAGCCATGCAAAGTTGAAAAGAATTCCACAGCCTGCTTTTTCACTCATTTTACAGGCTGAAACTAGCCCCCAATCAAAACCTGAAGTAAATAAGAAAGTAAAATGATTCTGGCACGAAGGTAATGGGCTAGGAAATGTGGAATGTAACCACCCTAAGCAGCCATATTGGTTCCACCATCGGCTAGCAATTCTGCACGCTCGATGGCTGATTAAAAGGACGTCTTCTTTGCCAAGACGTACAATCCGCCCCGGCATAGGGTCAAATTATCGGGCACGCCCACAAGCACCCGCTCCAAGGAGAAGCCGAAAAGCCATTACTTAAAGCCCCCGGTGGTCGGGGTGAAGTTTTCTCACCCAGGACGAGATTGGTGGGTGGTAATTGATATCGCAGCATTTGCCAACATTTCTAGACCCGTGTGATGCGTAAATGTACAATCAGCAAGTACCATAGGTGGCTCTTAGGCATGCTGTAATTGGCTGATTCCATCGTTAGTGATGTATTGTAGACAATTTCAGACTCTCAAACTGGACGTGTCATAATAGCCAGTAACAGGCACATGGTCATATTTGTTGCTTTATGAAGGAATATGAACTATCATGAACATGCCACGCACATCCAAGTGGGGGGGGGGGCGGGGGCGCACCTCTAAGGGCCCTGGGGAAACCTCTGGGGAAAATAAATTTTGAAAAAAGTTAGCTAAGTTATTCTGTCATTTCAAAGAAGCACAATTTCCTGAGTTAGGCTTCATTATCACCAATTTCACTAAAATCAAATGTTCTGTGACCTTTCCCGACAAGTGAATGTTTTTGTTTATTGTTGTGTCATTGTCATCATCGTTGTATTTTTAAATTCAAAATTTGATGCAACTCTGCGAAGCAGCATACAATAAAATGTAGTACAGAACCCACATGGGCTACCTCTATTCTAGCTATCAATGTAATCTTATGCAACCAATGTGGTTTTGGTTTAAAGCCATACTTCAAACCCCTGACGACGTTTTCCGGAGATATTTGAGATTTAGTTTCATTTGCCTGCATTCGCTGTGACGGACGGATACGGTATTCTCGCGCAGTACTAAGTTAATATATCTTTTGCAGTGCTGTGACACGGACTACACACTTTCCGGACCGCTGTGTACTAGAAGAGGGACTCCAACTCTCCCCATTACCACTTTTTGGTCAATTATACACAAGCTCCCACACACAAAAAATGCCTTGACACTCCCAAATAAATTTGAGACCATACTGGGAGAACATAAAATGTATATAGTTTCGTCTCAAAAAGCCCGTAATTAATATTACCAATTGCCTGAATGTAAAGGATTAGACTGTTGCACCGAAACACACTGGGAACATCTAGAGTTCAGGGACAGATATCAATATGATAGCTTCACTACATGGAAACAACCATAATAATCCGGGTTTATTTTCACATTTCATTAAATTAATCAAATGAGGTAAGGAGGACCCCAACAGCACACACCACACAATCAGGCCACCCTAATATACTTACTGGCATTCTAGGGCGTAACCCAGTTTCCATAGTCACAGATTGAAAACTAAACCTATTCCTCAAAAATTGTAATGAAGTAAAAAATACCTGTAGCACTCACAAGTCACAACTGAAGCAAATACCAGGGGTATTCCCACACTAAATCCTTCGTTTGTTTGATGTTCTCCAGGGGATGGTAATGTGAATAGATGATATCAGTAGCTTCCCACCATTCATTGCTCCATGGAAGTTTATTTTTTTGTACATTGTCATGTGACTCGTTAGAGATGGACACCCTAAATGCAAGTTTTGATCAGTACTGTCAGTCTAGCCATGTTTCATCAATAACGATTCACATCAGTAACAGTACAAAAACCTCCATTGAAGCAATGCATTGTGGGAATCTAGTTAATCTTCTCTTTGTAGTGTTTGTATCATTACATCCATTGAATAATGGAAAAGAATTTAACTATACATCCATACCTGCACATGTCTAAATTTAAGTATACTTTTTAATACAAATAAGCATAAAGAGTGCTCTATTGAGGAAATAACATAAAGGCAAGCTTAAATAGCCAAAGTACACCCTTCTATGCTTAAAGTAGATCTGATTGAAGTACTGCTTTTACACCCAAAGTTTTTTTTCCTAATGTCATCAAACTTTTTTATGCCTCTCAAATATAATTGTCCTGGCGCAATATTTTATATCAGTTCAATTTATTCACACACTGATTAGGTAATGGGTGCCGCAACATTATCAACTTTTTATGAGTCATACATTAATAACCTGAGCACGCTGGTTGCTTGATAATGAACAGGTGATGCCCTATATCGACGTTACCATAAAGCGAGGTCATTGTGCGTAAATTTATATGCATACTATAGGCAAAATTGTCGTTATGATCTCTGTAATCTGTTTGATGAATTGGGTAATAACAGCACGTGGGAATGCAAAGTGACTGCGCTAAAAAACTATTCATGGTCAACGAAACGGACGTGCATAATTGTTGCTTCTAACCTAACACAAACTTCCTTTTGATTAAATCACCTATGTTCCTGACAAAGATCACGAAGCACAGTGCGGAGTGTTCCTTTTCATCAATGCATCTATCAAACGGAGGATCTCTTGTGCTTGTGGGATGTGCAAAATAATATTCACCGCTCCGAAACATGAAATCAATTTCAAAATCAAGCAAATGTTTTTTTTTACAATGAAATAAATACTTTACATGATGACTGCACACTATTCTTAAGAAAGCAACATTTTTCTCTTTTTCTACTACACACATTCTGCTAGCTTTAGGCAAGGAAATGGAATATCTTTAACCTAAAGTTTGAAAGTCCTCAATTATTATGACAAAAACGCAGAATAAACAATCCAGATTTTGACTATGTGATTCCACTACTACACTCGCTATCTGCTACAGGGTCAAATTTTAAGAAAAGTTGTTGTATTAGTTTTGTTTTTCAATGTAGCTTACCACAGACCTTTTATGAATTTGGCCAATAGAGGAGAGGGTGCACAACGAACCATGTCAACTCATGACCTTTTACAGCCGATAGCCCTATGTGGCAAGATTCTTGCTTTAAAACAACTCTATGGATTTTCTTTTTATTTTTACATTTCATGGCTCCCACACAAATGTCAGAATCCTTGGAAATTGTTTCAAAAATATTAAAAGAGACATTTTGTCTAGGTCAAATAGCTGTCTTCAGAAGAAGATCGTTTTGTTATTTTAATTAATGTTCATTGCCTTACATAGAAAATTTGTGTTATCTTCAGCAGATAACTGATGCCATTTTGGATCCATAACCTCTGATCATGAGTCTAGGTGGGCCAACTGCTACATCCTGTATCCTTTAAAGGTGAAACAAGAGATTGTTAGCAACCCAGATATTGTGTCATAATATAATTTCATATAGATTATGAACACCATAGATCCCTTACCCTTGTATTTGGCTACAGAAATGTCTTCAAAAAGAGAAAAAAGTGATTTGACTTGTTATATTTCAATAGACAAATAGGCTGATTTCGTCTTTGCTCCTATACAAATTCGAAATTTTATCAATTTTTTGTACCAACTGAATAGTTCTCAGCTTAAGACCTCTCAATGGGATATTGTTGATGGAAGCTTTACATCAGGGCAAAAACTCAGAATTTTCACATTTTTTTCAGGTTTTTCTTTTTTTAAAACTTTAATTAAATTGGGTCAGCACCTTTAATTTAAAACATTGTTATATTCCCAAAAATTTTTTTGTTTAAGAGTGAACATAAACTTCGGTTGCTGTCATCATGTCCTAAAATTAATTCTGTGCTTATCTTATTAACAGCAGCCTGTCCTTACATATAAATTGCCCCTAACTTCAGTAGAATCTGAAGTACTTTTCTTTGCATTGCTTATACAAAACTTGCATTAGCTTTATTAGACAGCAGCTGATCTTTATGATGTTTATAAGCTGATTACTGTCTTAATATGAAAAAACAGTACATATACATAAGACAGATTGATGTAGCAGAGCACTGGCCAATAATCGGAAGGGTCATGGATTCAACCATGAGGGGACGACAGAACCAGTGTATTTTGCCCGTAACAGGCACTTGATATAACCTCTTCAGTTTTTCAACTAGGGGTAAACCAACGAAGGAAGTAGTCATATGTAAGTGAGTTGTGCCTATGAAGCAATGCTTTTCAAGTATACCAGATTAAATTAAATGTGGTTAAATTGCTGAGTGGGCAAAATGCTATGAGTATATGCTGAATTACCAGCATTGGATTTTCTATTTCGATTTAACAACGTTGAGCCATCTTTTTCAAAATAGTAACTGAAGAACATCTTTTAACTGTCTTACATAGAAAGGTGTTTATCTTCTAATAGTCCACGATATCTGTAACAAAAACAGATTCTTATTTTTCATGTCCTTTGCCATAAAGTGCATTCTTGCAGTAAATAGTACCCGTATAGCTGTGACTAGAAATAAAAATAAGTACATCCTTACTGTCATTGTCTTGCATGGAATTGTGTGCATTTTAGTCGAATAGTAGGTAAACCCTGATGTAATTAAAATAAGTTATTTAATTGGCTACACAGAAATAGCACTGTCTTCAGTTCAGAAGCATTTAGGTTTTTGGCCCAAAAACACTAATTTTTTGCCATTGGTTTAAAAACTTTTAGTCATTCGCACATTTATGTATGAAAGTCTTTTTTAGTCTTTGAACAGCGTTTTGTTAGTCATACTAAGACGTGTAGGAGAACACACAAGGCCCTCTATTTTTTAGTTCTGAGTTTCTATCTCCAAGTAGATAGCAGCTGATGCCTTTAGAAGTTATCATTGTTTGCAACTGCCTTACACAAGTTTTTATCTTTTGGTTGAGTACTTGATGTTATAAGAATCCATTGCTTTCACAATTGCAAAAAATAATAATTGTCACTTATAAAGTGCTAACACAAAGTACAAGCACTGATCTAATCACACAAACACAAAAATGTATACTCAAATCTGTAGTAGAGTTTGTGTTCGCTTAGAAGATAGTATCTCATGTCATGTGAAATTGTTAATTCCATTGTTGCCAAGAAATTTGTATATCTTCATTAGATAGCTAATGTGTGTTGCACAGAACTTCGGAGATCTTCAGTATATGGTTTTCTAATGTTGTGTTGCACAAAATTTTATGATATTAAAAAATCCTAATATTAAATATTAAAAAAAGAAAAATTTGTGATATCTTCAGTAGATAGCTAATTTTTGCTGCACAGAATTTGGTCATACCCTTAGTGAAAGTAAGGCCTTTTACATGCATGTCCTTGGACATACATTCATGCAACTTCAGCAGTAAGGTATCATGTTCAAGTTGGCTATCATTTTAAAGGTGCATGAGTGATTTTCAAACAAAAAGTTGAAAATTATGATTTTTGCAACATGAATTACGCTTTCTATCAAAATATCCTACCTGAAGGATTAAGTAAGCTGCGAATTATTTCTTTGGTACAAAACTGTGAAATTTCTAATTTCCTATTGGAGAAAATAGGAAATTCCGCCTATACATCAAGCATATAAATATGCCGCTTTTTGTTGCCACTTTTAACCTTTCTTTCTCTATTTCCAAATAAAAGGTAAGAAATATATTGAGTGTCAAGCTATATGAAACCACTACATCTGACAGAAATATGGGTCACTTTAAATCTCTCGTTGCACCTTTAAGCAAAATGTAACTAACTTCTTCTTGTCATATTGCCTCACTTTACTCATAAAAAGCAAATTAACTAATTTTAATTTAATGCCTTATGGAAAATTGACTATATGTGGTCTATCTGGTTATCATTTAATGTCTATCTTCACTGTCCTCATTTGAAAAATTTAATCAGAAGTAATAAACAGTTTACTACAAATACCATACCAATCATACCAACCACCTTAAAGCCAAAACCACCCCCTATCATTCACAACTGCCTCAAATGATAACATTTCAAAAATAAGTTTGATTGATTGTCCTGCTAAAGCAGGCTCATCAGGAAAAACAAACTGACTCCAAAAAAGAAAAAGAAAGGAAAGTAAACAAAGGCTTTCCGAATAAGATTATTATCACCTGTTTTTCTCATTCGGATATTACATAGTTTTTATTATATTACCACTCCCTAGAGTGACAGGTGCAATTTGTATTTTTTAAGCCCTGTAGTTGACTGTTTAAAAAAAAGATTCTAAATTGGGATACAAGCGTGGGTGACATAATCCTCCATTTATCAAGCGCTTAGCATAGTGTCAAGCCAGTCGGCATCACTGTTGCTGAACACTCACAAACCCCAAGCCAAATCTAGTTCAATATTTTACTGCCCGTGATATCTTGTATGTTTCAAATTACAACTTAATATGACAATCAACACACAAAAAATTAATTTTTGTGCTTGCAATCCGAGTCTGTTCCAAAGCTACGACGTAAAAACCCGCTGTATGGTTCTTGTGATCACTTAGTGCTTGACAGTCTCTGCGGGGAAGAGGCGCATGCCGTTCCTTTTTTTTCCGTAATTTTAATATGAGACACAGATAAGCCCTCTTGTAAATGGCAATTTCAATCCAGTGACTCTTGGGTTCAATAATATACCTATCTCAAAATAGCATTGCAAATTGCACTTAATATTGATACAAAAAGGGGCAAATTTGTCAATATTTTCAATATTTTTTTTAAATGTCCTTTTGATATTTTGACAGCATTTATACCTGCACTCTTATGTCCTCCATATGTGCTACGTGATGCAGAAAGATCAAGCATTTTATTTCACTATTGATTGAATTTTAAATATATTTAACCTCACTATTTCAATTTGCCTATTTCTGTACAAGTCAAGTGCACCACAAACCACATATATTACAGATAGATATCATAATATTTTGATTGATTACTAACTTAATTGGTTATGTTGGATTTCATTTCAATTGGTTAGTTGAACATTAACATTGAGAACAAGAACAAGAGAACATTTATTTATTAAATCAATTATCTTGTCATTTATATCAAGTAGTTTACTCAAATGATAATTCTTTCTTTCTTCCTTACTTTGTGTATACATGTGTATGCACATGCATATATGTGCATGTGTGTATGTACATGCATGCATACACACACACACTAATCACACAATGCAGGCGATGTCTACCAAGAAATCCTAAATTTTGACATCGCCAATTAGTTTGGCACATAATCACAAATCCTTCACAGAAAATTCTACAGGGATGCAAGTGGACATATCATTAATTTCCTGAAAATTGATCCGGCCCTTGCCACAGGGGCCAAACACTTGCACGCGACACTTAACTTTTTTGCGGGAATCGTCCAAACAAGGCTACGAAGGAGTTAAAGCGATTATTCCCCCTACCAAAAATGTGGGTATGCTTTTAAATTTCTGGATTTTTTTTCTTAGGGCAAATTTCTGTTACTTCCAGAAACTTCCATAAGTCTTGCATCCTTGATTTAAATATTTAAAGCCACTATCAGTTAATTGCCTTAATCAGAAAATCAAACAAATCATAAAAGATCAGGATTTGACAGGTTTAATGTGTAGGCATTCTAAACATTCCATGCACAGGTTGTAAGACCAAAAGCAGCCTCATAAGGACAAACGCTGATATTTTAGTATTACTGTCGTAGGACACTTCACAACACACATTGGGATTCATATCTTCGATATTGATGTTTTTCCTTTTCTAGCAATTTTTCAGTGGGAAAAACTAACTATGAGAATTCTAGACGTATCCTACACTTTTAAGCTGTTCCTGACAATTTTCAATATTTTGACAGTTCGGGGGAATCATGATGTGTCTTTAACGGTTATCAAGGAAATCATGTATTTATCCTCCCGAAATCAATGCCCGAGTTGAAAAGTCCAGATTCAGGTCTAAAGGATTTGTTTCCAAATTGTTTGATGAGTAAATAAAGAACACTGAGGTCGTGTAAGGTAAGCAAAATTTATACATGGGCAACGATACCATGAGCTGATAATTGTAAAAGATAATCAAGCGCAAATTCACCATTTTCATTATATCACAAGTTCCTCAATAGATTTATGGCATGAATATTGAGACACTCTTGTTTAAACATCTTTTAACTATCTGCCACGTACCGAGGCAGACACCAGACATTCACATCCTCTCTGTGACCTTGAAAAAGTAGCATCCCATTGAATGCAGGCTATGAGCTATAATCAGGTTTTTTAATTTACATTTCATACTCCCCGTGCACGACTTTATCACTAAGGAGTGTGTCTTAAATGAAGTCAAGGAGCGGTCACTTTTACCACAGGGATGGAGGAATTTCAACCTTTTTTTTTCTATAAAAAAAATTATGACCTCCTTCGATTCTGTTTTTTTTTGCAATTACCCCATTGTTTTATCTATGAAATTTCTCCAATGTGAAGTTGTTTATCCTTTTGATGAACATGTTCCTAGTTCCCCCTCTTGATACCATTTTTTGTATCCCCCAATATGGCAGACCCTCCAGTATAAATAAATTACCCCTCCTTTATTTATATTAGATATTCAATTTGGAATCTACACCTGTAGAGAGGAATGTACCAAGTTTTTCCATACAGGGGTGGCATTTCAACCCAACAGGCTATTCTATTGAATCCATACCCCCATGAAGAATACCTTAAAATCTTTCCCAGAGGGGTACGGTATTTTAATGAAAGCCCGATCAATAGCCCCCTGTAAAAGTGGTAACACAGTGGAGATGAAGAGGAAATTAAAAATAGACATTTCTAAACCAATTGTACTGTAAAAATGCATGCTCTCTTTCTGCTGTTGAAGTCATCCATTGTAGGAGTTATTAGAGTCCTAGAGTTGTTACGCAACCAAACAGGTGGGAATTAAAATCCAATGTCACTTAAGTTGTTAGGAAGTGTTTGTGTAGGGTAAACTAGGAAAGATGGTAAAGGTGTACTCTCCAATCCTAAGTTTTAACCCACTGCTCAACTAAACAACATGATGATTTTGGTTTAAATATAGTTCAATGGTATTAGAATCACATGACGGAATCAAGCCGGGAAGACACCGTCTTATATGTAATAAGATGGATGAAGTTAGTATTTTAAGCATGTTTTCTTATATGGACAATACGATAGCAGCGCAAGTTTTAAAACAAATGTTCGGTTTTCTTTTGTACTTGTTTGTCTGATAAACCTTCGAACACGTTTCGGTGGTGGTCTACAACGGATCAAGTGCAATTGAGAGAAATTTGTAACCTTAAAAAAATCTCCTCCTGTCACTTTAAGTGCAAGACTAAACAACAAGATACTACTTCACTGAAAGGGGCCTCACGAGAGAGACAAGTGAAGAAATATTAGCCCACCAGATGACCAAATCTTAGTGAAAAGGGGTGTTTTACACCTTTTGGGCAATTAGCACAATTTTTAGGAAAGCAACTTTAGAGGTTTGTCATTCTGTTTTCCTCTTCAATCTGCACAGAAAATTAATTGCCACATAAAACCAACAAATTGCCCTCAGGGAAACTATCCCACACACACATTGTATTTTGTTGGTCCATTACAACACACAGGAAATTTGTGCCAAATGTGCCATTACTTCCACTAATTTCCCCACGTGTTGCCTAATGATCCTTGATTCCAACTCAAGTACAGTCCATCAAATAAGTTCAAGTGTGTTTTCTAGCAAAGAAAACAATATTTGTAAGGCCAAAAAAGAAGAGTTTGTCTCAGCTTCCTGGAGCTCAAACCTCAAAGCACTGTGCATTTTTAGTCAAAAAAGCCATGTGCTATGCAGTAATTTTTTTTTATATTGCATTTTTAGACTTTTCTTTCTTTCCAATTTTTTTTAATGTTAAAATGTTTTAAAAAAAAAGAAATACGATTTTTACACCCAAGCGAGTGGGACACTGAGTCAAATTTTTTTTCTTGACCTAATCGGAGAAGAGCTAGTAAAGAACCAATCTCAAACTGAAGTGCTAAATGATTATTATTTCAAAACAAAATGTCATGAGCTTACTGAAAAGCCTTAATTTTGGGACCCTTTAACCCTTTGTTTTTGCTTGGAATTAAAATTGGAAAACTATTGTTTTATCAAATATTTGACAAAGACTAGAATATTCCACTTACCCATCAAGTATTTGACAGTGACTGGAATGAATATTCCATTTGACCTAAATACTTTTCTTTTAGTCCCCACCCCCCTTTAAAACATCATCTCAAACTAGAGTTACCTTAGTTTCCCTTGACCCACTATTTCCCCTATAACTTTTCATTTGGCGCAGGCTTGCAAGTTAATTCACCCAAGCGCGCATACACGGATATTGGTATGAGGAAGGTCCACAGCCTTGCAGTGTGCTTTTATATCCGGCATACCGAAGTGACACAGCCTAGACCTTTACCGTTTAATAATTAGCTCTCCGAGGAGAGTGACTCTGGCAAATACGTCCGTTTAACCTCTGACTCGTTAGGTATTGTGGCCTTAAATGCAGCGTATCTGATTTCGTGACTTTCGCACTTTTATGGAACGGTGGTAAAACCGTGTTTCATGTACAGAGCACTTGAAAAGCAAAACCAACTGTAAATCTTACGTCTACAATTTTGCAATTCTCAATATTGGAGTGGTGCAGTAATAGGGATATCACCTATTGTTAACAAACGTTGAGTGTTTTCCCCTAAGCAAAAAATTTAAACACATTTTATATGCCATGAGTAATATGAATCATACAACCAATTCCTTAGCAAAAAAATATTTTTTTCTTTTTTGCTGTTTGTGTTTTTTGTGCCCCAAAAAGAAGTTTTTTCAAATATCTAAAAGAATATATCATCCCCTTAGGCCCAGAACTGGCTATGTCCAAATGGCATTTTGAGATAGATGAGTTTAGAGTTTGGTTTTTGCTACAAATCAGAAAATAAAGTATAATAACCAGTATCCTGAAATCTGAATAATTATTATGAGTAACAGCATTGACATAGGCCTCATGCTCGTTGATCCCCTGGATGGTCAAAAATGCCAAAATGGACCATAGCCCGTTTCTGATTTAAAGGGGGACGATATCTGATTTGGTTAAAAAAATATGTCCACTAGCTCAGGCACATTGTGGATATGATTTATTTAGGGTGGTGGGACTTCAAAGAAGTGAATCTTTTTGGTAAAAGCGGGCGGGGGCCCACCCCTACCCTTAAAAATTGGTCCCCTTTTTGGCAGGCTTGTTTGAAGCCTCTCATCACCAAAAGGGAACTTTGGGCAAATTATCAAGGAAGTTGATTTGTTAATAGCTTAGCAGTGATGGCCACTGAATTCAGGTAAAAAATACAACTGCACTGCAATTCTGCACCTTTTTCAACTTGTAAAATTTACCACACCTAAACCACAATTATCCTATATATTCTTAATCTTTTGACCTGAAATAGTTTTACTACTGTTTTGCTTCCAAAGTTTATCAGAACCTTACACAGGATGAAAAATGCTCACTAGATATTTTCACAGGTCATTCCTCTCAACCAAAGGTATATTGAGTCAATCCTCCCACAATGCACCATTTTTTGGAATTCACCTCAATCGGTCATGTGATCCAACAAAAATCCGATTTCTTAATCACTAAAACCCTGACATTTTATGCTCAGTTTAGCCCACAAAGCATTATATACTTAGGGATTTTTAGAATGATCATGATTTGTCTTGTGGTTCTTTTGGAACACCTTTTATCCCCTACGTACTGATATGGTTTAGTACATTTAGTATAGGCACATTACAAGGCTTATGGGGATTGATTCAAAACACCCTCTGCCTCTCAGCTAACACCACTTTCACATCTTATTGGCCTCAAGCCTTGTCAACTTCCCCTTTTCCCCCCGTACCACTCATTCTATATATTGTTAAACCTCTACAACCTACAGGCTGATAAGACACTATCGTGATTCACCCGAAAGAATAAAAATTTTGAAGTTTGCAGAAATAGCTAAAACAATAAGGATAAGTTCTGTATAATTTACTGTTTTTCATTGAAGAATTGCAAAATTAAAAAAACGGCAGTGTTCAAGATATAATCCCCTTCAATACGTGTTTTGTAGTAAGTGTCCGGAAGAGGGGCGGACCATAATGACTAAAATGTCTGATTTTGTCCTTATTAGTTATTGCGTCTGGTGTTATTTCCAGGGTATTTAGGGTACCTGTGCGTTTTAACAAACCGCAAAAATCTGATTTTTTTTTATATTTTTTTTGATTTTTCTGATTTAGCAAATCCACTGATAGTGCCTTTAAAAAGTCACTCATTTTTCCAAATTTTTTTTTAAAGTATGTATTTTCCTCTCAATAATTCTGAATCCATAAACTAGAATTTTGCGGTCCTCGGCTTTCGCGCTCACTTTATTCAAAGAATATAAGCTGTGGGCCGCTCCATACAAAAAACTTAACATTTTAGTGACACATACACACGCACAACGGATTGCAAAGTAGTCCTGCCAGCTATGCTGGCGGCCCACAAAAATGCATTTAAATGAGTCCAAACAAGCCTATTCTTAGGTCAATGGCTTTGGAGCTGGATGCCTCATTCATAACACCACCACCAACAACAACAAAAAATTTGATCACCTTTGAACCAACACCAACACACCACTTTCCTAAACAAAAATGATTCAAGTAAGGCAAAATCCATATGCTATGAACTCTTGGGTTTCCCATTAGTAATGCAAACCATATTCTATTATACAAACATGAGGTTAGCTATTCAGAGAGTTTACACTGACATCAGGGAATGCATCATATCCATTTCCCTCTCACCTTCCCCACATTACCATACAGCTCCCCTTCAATCAACTTTTGATTTCAGATCAATTAGCTTTAATATGACCTTATCAGTCCTGTACTCTGCCCTCGCTGCCAGGTCACCATGCAGACCCACATTACGTGGAGAGAATTTCAAAGCGTGCACCCTGCACTTTTTCGTGCCGTCAATTTTCATTACCCGTATATTCCAATCCCTTTACGCATAAATGTATGGCCCCCGACTCCCGATGCTGAAAAGCAAATTGCCCACAAACATCGAATTATGAATTACCTTGATCCATTTGTCAATTGGCAAATTTGGAGAGGCGATTGTTCGAATGGAAATAGAAACGGAAATTATCTAGAGCGCAAATAAAAACCAATATTGAGGGCAAGAGAAGGCATTAACTGGACATTTGTCAGTCAGCCATTTTGTCATGAGCATACAGGGAATGGCTGCCTTCTGATTTACTGAACACATTAGAAATGAATTACATCAGCACTAACACAGATTCTGTCTACTTCAATATGGCTGAAAGAATTAATTAGCTTTACTTCCCTTTTCTGTAAATGTTGTTTCGAAGAGCATGATTTTCCACATTTCCCTTTTTATTTTTCAGAAAATGCCAAATTTTATAGGGAATATTTCCTAGGAAGGAAAACAATATTTTACTTGAATTCTTTGGATTCTTTTAGGGCTTTAAAGGGGCATTTCGTGATCCACACCCTCGTCCTCCGACTTGCCTAAAAACTTGACATTTTTATATCATCTGAAAAGTATAGTATGTGTGCCTAACCTTACGTGCAATTTGCATATTTGATCTACTCCGGAAAAAAATCATAATTGGTTTATTTTCTATCCATAAATGGACAGAAATTACACAAGAATTTTATATAATTTCTCACCATTTGATCAAGTTCTTCCTAAAAAAGTCACACAATTCTATATATTTTCTTCCACAATATTTGCAATTTTTAACATTAAGACTTTATTTTTTTTGTTTTGTTTTATGCCTACTCAATCAGTAAAGGATTAACCCACTGTAGAATTAACCTATCCTAACAATTTTCATGTTAGACTAATGAAAGCTGATGTTGAGTTTCACATCACTTTGCTGAGCAATAAGGTGATTCTTTCATTATTCATTATTTGATCAGGAACAAGAAGAGGGAATCCTTACATCTTTATTACTGACTATATGTTCTACCATTCAGCTAAGAAAATGGTTGAACTCATCAGGAGGTCATGTCTGACACTTAAGAGTTGAACATTCTGATTATTCTAAATTTTCAGATAATTGACTGTTTTCAAGAAAGCAAGGGAACCTTTTGCTCAAAAAAAAATGATAAGGAGATGTGGGCAGGTGTCTAGCTTGGAATCACCTTTTATACCCTCAAATCTTGCCTGCCGGCAAAACACAGACTTCCAGTGTGAATTCTCAGTGCTTTTTACATTTTTTAATTGCCAGATTTCATTTTTGCAGTGTTTTTCCATGTGTGGTAATCATCTTCTCTGCTGCCAAGCATTCACGAAAAGAGGGAATCTTTTTAATCTTCAGAAAAAATGAACATCATTGTGGTAAAAAACGGACTAATTTTACGAGATATTCGAGTAAGGAGAAATATAATTGCACTTAAAATGTTTGTGTTTTTTTTCCATGTCTTCAGCCAGTCTGTACAGGGCTTATACTATGTTAAATAAAGCAGCTATATGTACAACCCGTAATGAAACTGTCTGTATAGGTGGACATCAGTTAAGAGTGCGTCCCAATGGGATACACACGTACCAATTGTGGGGGTGGCAATTAGGTCGAGTGCATAGCTGCCATTTTGTTAAGGCTGAACTCGATATGTCCCTCGAAGAGGCGCCCTCAATTTTCAAATAAATTGGTGTTTTTTGCATGTACAATAATGGCTGTCCATATACTATCACTGTGTGAAATAGCTTAGCTCAAATCGAAGTCCTTCATCAGAAAATCACATCTTTGTTTAAAAAGTCCTGATCCAGAACTTTTTGGTTATCACTACCTCTCTGGACTGTTATGTGCACATAAATGTTTTACTGCCTAAAACGAAAAATCCGATTCTCTCAAATTTGGAATTGAGCATTCTAGTGTGACTATCTTTCGTTCTAGTTGACTATTTTCAATTGTTTTATATTAAAAAATTTTATTCAGAAATCTCTGAGTCAACTTTAAACAACAAACAAAAGTGCAAGGTAACTACATCTTATTGTGTCCCTAAAAATGGTCCTGAGTTGACTGTGTCCCACAAGGTTCTATTCAAGGTCCACTCATTATGGTGATTGAATTTTGAAACTGTTATAATCATTGCTGCACCTGGCAAAATATAGCACAACGGCAGCTAATACAATACCAACCTCTTTGTACATGCCCATAGTGAAGCCTTTCTATTATTCCAAGCTATGTTTTGTGGCAATTAGTAAATCCGCAGACTGTTATCTGGAGTTCATGGAAAAGGGTTTTTCTTTTGAAAGACAAAACAAAAATAAAGGTTTCTTTTTAAATCTAGAATTGCACATGCTGTTACTTTGTGGCTTCTTGTAATGTTAGACACCACCTTGCGTTTCTTTTGCTATTTTCTCCTAAAATATATTGGTATTTTGGAAAGCATGCAGGGAATATTTTAAAAAGTAAAAACAATTATTCAATCTTGCGATGTTTTGTTGACTCGTCCAAAGTAGGCTACATGTCAGTGTCTGCATGCAGAGTACCACACCTCAAATGTGAAACCCAACTTGCTTTTCTCTTGCCTATTTCTTAAAATTACCTAGCCATTTCTGGAAAGCATGCAAGGAATAATTTTCAAAGTAAAACATTTATTCAAATATTGAGAAAGTTGATGTTGACTTCCAAGTCCGAAGTAGGGGCACATGTCAGGTACCATACCTATAGTGTTACAGTCTATTAAAAATAATGGAGCCATTTGAAACAATTGTGGAATTTTAGGGTTAGGGTTAGGATTAGACGAATACCCATCATATTACAACTTACTTCTCCAAATAATTGTTACTGTGAAAAACGAGTGCACAATGATGCAGTAAACCATCAATTGGGATGGTTAGGGAAATGGAGTTGTAAGTTGCGGAGTCGTAGTGGTGGCGGTAATAGGTCATGTAGGGTCATCACAGGTCAATTGACAATCGGCCCATGGGTGCCTGGCCAGGGGTTATTTGAGCAAGTTTGGTGGCGATACAACTTAACTTGAGAATTGTTTTTATATTTTGGGGTCAAAGGTCAAGAGGGTCATTGGGCGGTCAAAAGGGCATATGGCCATAAGAGGGCATGCTGCTGCATACCATAAGAGTTCGACGGGCGGTTTCTCTTTTAATATTATTTTACTAGCGCGTGGTCATTGGATTAGCTTAATCACCTGTGTTTTGCGATCACCTGGAATTGAATTGACCCAGGGTTTGCGGTTCCCTTGACCTTTAATGACCCCTGATGACATGTCATGACCTTTTTAAATTTTCGTCATGCAACATCGACCCCCCACCCCACTCACCAAGTTTCGCCTGGATACACCAAGTTACCACTTTGATTTGCATGACCCCTGATGACCTTGTTGTGACTAACACTCTACCACGTTACCAAAACTCATAGCAATTTTACGTCAAAGCATGGCCAAGTTAACCCAATAACGACCCCTGGATGAACTTTGCCCCCACAATGCCCCTTGAAAAACGTGACCACAACAACCAATACAGCGAAAACTCTACCACTAGACCCAAAACTCCATATCCATAGTAAAAGCACGGGCCAAGCTTACCCTCAAAATGACCCCGGATGACCTTTGACCCCAAAAATGACCTCTCAAAAACATGACCACAAAATCTAGCGAACTTACACCATACCAAAACTCATATCCCGACGTCAAGCACAGCCATGTTACGATAACAACCCTTGGATGACATTTGACCCCAAATGACACATAGAAAACACAGACCATAAAACTCGTCGGTGATGAACTCTACCACCATACCAAAAATCATATCCATACGTCAAGCACCCCATTACCCCCCGATAACGAACCTCCATGGATTGCCGTTTACCCCAAAATGACCCCTCAAAAGCATGACCACAAAACTCGTACGGCAACTCTACCACCATGACAAAACTCATATCCATATACGTCAAAAGCACACCACATTACCCTTAACGACCCCTGGATGACCGTTGACCCAAACTGACCCCTCGAAAACTGACCACAAAACTCGTACGGCAAAACTCTACACCATACCAAAACTCTATCCATACATTCAAAGCAGGGTTAAGACAGTTACCCTCTAACACCCCTCTGACCTTTGCAGAGCTGCCAACATGAGATTTCGAATCAGGAGATTTGATCTTGGAATCATGGAGAATTTGATCTTGGAATCAGGAGATTTGATCTTGAATCAGGGAGATTTTTAAAAAAATAGCGACATTTTCAGTGTACTTAACCCTCCTCAAGATGGATACAGCCAATGGATTTGTCCTTAAAGATCAATTGAAAGCTTCAACATTTAAGGAACTGTCAGGACGGAACTTAGTCATTTGGATTTTTTTTAAAAGCACTGACACGAAAAAAGGTTCCGTAACTGAAAACAACGCCACCTACATAGTTATGAACTGCATCATGAGGATAGAGCTCTTAAACATAAAGCTTTTTTTGGTGTCCCGAAAAAAAATTGGGCCGGGCTCCGCCGTATGAGAGCCCCATTAAGGAAATGTCAGTAGGAAATAAGTAATTATGGAGATTAAAAAAAAAAATATTGAAATGAAAAGTCAAAGTAAAAGTCAACTTTAAAGACTCCTAACTTGAAACGGGCCATCTACAAAAATAGGAAACTGTAACATGAGATAGAGCTCTTAAAAATAAAGCTTTCCCGAAAAAATTGGACAGGGATCCGCCGTCTGACAGACCCCGTTTAGGGACGTCAGTGGGAACAAGTCCACAACCGGGCACTAAAATAATTATAACTAACACTTTTGCACTAATAGCAATGATGGAGCCAAATCTCAGAAAGGCCAAACAAGCAAATCACAAAAGGTTTCATTTCTTTTAGGCTTATCCCTTGCACCACTGGAGTTAAGTTGTTGAATCAGTTATAGCCACAGCATAGCCTCTAGTTGTTAAATGGTAATATAAAAAAAATTGCGCTGTGCGGGTCCATCCCAAAGTCGGGAGAAAAACTATGTCAAACCAAAGACTAATCTTTTTGCTAAGAAGTAGCTACTTATTTTCTTACTTGTATAACGTTGTATTTTTCATCTCAACAACACCATCATTTTCCATGGACCCCTGAATGACCGGTGACCCCAAAAGACCCTCGAAAAATGGTGTGACATTATAAAACTCGCTACGGCGAAAAACTCTACCACCATACCACAACTCATTATCCATACGTCAAAGCACGGCCAAGTACCCGATAACGACCCCCTCCAAATCGTTGACCACAAAACCCCTTCGTTCTTTTTTTTCGTTTTCGTGTTTCTTCGTTTTTTCGTTTCGTACGTCGAAGCTCTACCACCACAGCCACAATTTCTTAATCCGTATGTAAAAGGACGGTGATGAAACACATAGTCGGACAGACCCACAAAGCCACAAAGTTTAGTGATTTTTTAGTAATATAGATTGGACCAAAGGGGGTTCAAAGGTCAAAATAAGGCCATTAGAGGTCAAAAGGCACAGAGTCATCCTAGGTCATTCTGAGCATACCCAGTAAGAGTCCTGGACCAGTGGTTCCTTAGTTGTCATAGATTTTAGGTTCAGAGTGTTTATTATGTAGATTGACAAAATGGAGGTCAAGTGGCCATATAGGGGTCATTATGAGCGGCCACTCTATACTCAATATGAGACTGGGTGTCAGTGGAATATTTTTTTAAAATTACAAGGTGTCGAACAAAGTTTCGTAACTTTAAAACGAAGCCACCTACATAGTTATGAACTCTGCCTCATAGATAGAGCTCTTTAAAATAAATCTGTCCCTCAAAATTTACGGGCGCCCGCGTATATAGCCCCCCATTTAAGGAACTGTCGTAGGAACGAGTACATATAGGAGATTTCAAAAAAAAAATATTGAAATGAAAAGTGCAAAGTCAAAGTCAACTTTAAGGCTCCAACTTGAAAAACGAGCCATCACAAACATATGAACTACAAACATGAGATAGAGCTCTTAAAAATAAAGCTTTCCTTCCCCGAAAAAAATTGACAGGGCCCCGCCGTCTGACATACCCGTTTAGGGACGTGTCATGGGACAAAGTCCCTAACCATGCACTAAAATAATTATAACCTAACACTTTTGGACTCATAGCATAGGGCAATCTTCATAAGGCAAACAGCAAATCACACAGGTTCATTATCTTGTTAGGCCTATCCTTTGCACCACGGAGTTTTATGTTTACACTTTAAGATCACCGCATAGCCTATAGTGTTACATGGTTAAATATAAAATTTTGCTAAAAAAAAAAAAAAAGTCGGGAGAAAAACTGTCTGAAACCAAAGACTATATCTTTTTGGCCTAAGAATTGTATTGCTTTTTTCTTACTTGTTATACGTTTTATTTTATCTCAACAACAACAAACCCATCAATTTTCCATGACCCCCTGAATGAACGTTGACCCAAAATGACCCCATTTCTAAAATGTGACATAAACTCGTACTGGCGCAACTCTAACACCAACCAAAACTCCATATCCATACGTCAAAGCAACGGCCCAGTTTACCCTCATAACGACCCCGTCCAAATGTGACCACAACTCGTGACGTCTAAGCTCTACCACCACACCAAATTCTTATCCGTATTTCAAAGGACGGTGAAACACATAGCCGGACAAGCCCACAAGCCCACAAAGTTATTTTTTAGTAAGTATTAGATTTTGACCAAATGGGTCAAAGGTTCCCATAAGGCCATTAGAGGTCAAAAAAAGGGCACCTGTGGTTATCATAGGTCCATGTCTGCGCATAACCTAAGAGTCCTTGACCAGTGTTATTTATTTTTCATAGCATTTTAAGTTTCATAATGTTTTATTATGTTAGATTTGACAAAATGGGGTCAAAGCCATATAGGGTCATTATAGAGGCCACTCTATAAATACTCAATATGAGACTGGGGTCAGTGGTTTCTCTTTTTGACTACGTGTGAATGTAATCAGCAATGTACCCTAAACAGTTAACATTCATACTCCGGGTTCCCACGGCAATGCCATACAATGATCTGTAATGCAGCACGCTTGACGAACAATCGTATAGCATCTCCTTTTTAAAGCAATACATTGACGCTTGGTTGCACATGACACGGTAATGGATAATCATAGGGGTCCCTGACATACTGGTAGCATGCATAGCAAACGTGTCCGGTCTTACTTTTTTTTTTTTTTTTAAAAATTCTCGTATTCATTTTCGTCTGTTTTATAGAGTAGTTTGATCAGTAATTCCTAGGGGCCACCGTTATTAAAGGAGTTTCGTTTACTCCCTCTCCACTCCAGAAAAGGTGTTGACACCTTGGTAGTTAGTATGGACCCTCTACATCAAATGATAGGAGTAGTAAACTCCTCAAATTGTGGTATCAACTTTTCAATAGGGGGGGCCAATTTACGAAGTTTACACAAGGGGTCAAACTTTTAAAGGGCCCCAACATGTTTGAGAATGTAAGCCATATGCCATCGAATCATAAGGATTCCCAAATGTATAGTTTTTGTCCACCTAGCGACCATTGGTTTTAGAGTTACAACAACAACACAAGGAACTGGCTAAAATGGTAAAAAAATGTCAAAACTTAAAAATTAAAAAAAGAAAAATATAAAATTTAAATTAATTCTTATTATATTTTAAATTCAATGCACGTTATTTCTGAGATTGAAAACTCGTAAAAAGGTAGAGTTGTGTATTATGTTTAAATTCGTACTTACGGAGATTAAGGGTCAAAGAAGGTCACACCAATTGGTATGTTGAACCTATGCATTTTGTCCCATAACATTGTACTAAGGGCATTGCAGATTGGGTAACAAAACCTATTCCTTATTTTGATCATTAAGCTATCTGAACAACTTCTTCCTAAATCATTTTTCATTCCATCACAAACAAAATTGGAGCAACTCCGATTTTGACCCCTGGTACCAATAGAAATTGACCTTTTTTACCATATTTAAGCCATTTTTACCCTATAACTAACTCCAAAACCATTGGTCTGTTGGGTACAAACTAAAAATTTTTACATTTTTGGAATCCTTATGACGAACCTGACAATAGGCATACATTTCAATATGCTGAGCATTTTAAAAGTTTGACCCCTTGTGTAAACTGAACTTGGCCCCTATTGAAAAAGTGACACCACACTTTGAGAGTGTTAACTACCCAGCCGTACGACCCAGCATTGATAGACGGTCCATACTAACTTTCAAAGGTTTCAAACCTTTTCTGTTGTGAGAGGTAAACGATATGTTTGACCTGGGTCCAGCTCCTCCTATTAGGCCACTTTGATGGAAGGCCCCGACAAAAATAGAAGGATTATTTATTGACAAATTTTCCTGACTCTTGTTGAATCAATTTTTTAGGATTTCCTAGTCAAAATGTATGAATTTCTCTTGCAGATGTGTTCCAAGATTCACGTTAGTATTGATATGCTACCCGCCACTTATTTCAAACTTTTCGCTTTTATTCAACGAAGCGGGATATTAAAAGGTCAAAGTCGAATGTTAGGCCATCATGTAGTGGAGCAACACCGTCGACCACAAATATCTAAAACGCCGTCAAAAGTTTGCAAGCGTTTTTGTCCGTCTCGAACTCGCAATAGAATATAGTATCCATTCCCAGTGTAAATGGTTAATAAAATTTCCGAAGTATGCTTTACCACTTCGCAAGTGAATACCCTCTTTTGTTTATCTACATATTTTATAAGATCGAATATTTATATCTAAAAACCTAATATATTAAAGTGCCTTCAACTTTCAAAGGACACTTATGACATACCAGAACTGCTTTCAAGCCTTTCCGGTGTTAAAAGGTCAACGTAGTGGACCATCGTCTTAAGTGAGGAACAGCCACGCTGGGTCATGGTATACATGTCCGCAATGTCCATTTATCGAAAACAAGAACTTAATGACAACCAGATAAGGTTTTTCTTAGCGTACACCAAAATTGTTTCTCCAAGACTCCAAAATATACCCAATATACATAACTAAAAATTCTAAACGTTGCCAACAACCAACAAACCCAACTTTTCATCCATCCTATGCCATAACCTATGCAGAGTCAGTATAAATTCCATAATGGGAAAAAAGGGCTTGTCCTTCTGCAAAGGACGATTCCACGATCCCAGCAGGGTTATGAGGGGGGGGGGGGGGTGGTACTGAAAGTTTGGGCATTACCACTATACCAAAGGTACGGCCTTAATATTTTGAAGTTTGCTCACTAAGTAGGCAAATTGTACTTTTGCTGAAAATTCATTGAGACTTGGTTGCAAAATACCAAGAGTTATTAACTACATCATCAAGTCGATCTCAAGTAAAACACTTCTTTTGTGTCCTCTCTATCTCTCTTCATCCAGGGAAATTTGTTTACACTAACTCTACTCAAGTCAAATGAACTCGCACTTTGTGTTTTGACCTCAGTCCCTGGTAAGCCTTGGTAGATATGGTACATTAATCACCGATTTCATTTTCGCCCAAGACCCCACTAGAACCGGATATAGGTGCACACATAACCACCAATAGCTTCGGTAAGAAAGACACAAGCGCGGCATCAATTGATGTCCAAAACTTGACAGAAAGATATAAAGGTCACCCAAACTGCCTCCTGTCACTAAAATCCCAAAAAACAAATACGGGCCAACAACCCATTACCTCCAAACAATTTTGCCCTTTGCCAAATGTTCCGGGGAAAACGGACATAAAACGGCCGACTCGTTTCCAAATAAGAGCCCGACATATTTCACAATAAAACACGCCGCTCTCTCGATGGCAATAATCCATTAAGTCAATGAATTGAATGGATTAAAAATAACTTGACAGCAGTACTTCTACTTCCTGACATCCCCCTGTGACTCGGGGTTAGGTTAAAGCAATTGGGGTCAGCATTTATGGATGAAGAATACATTAAGGGTGTCAATGCCCCTCTTTCCTTACTGTGTAAGTTGTTTGGTTAACTTTCCAAAAAGCGGTTAGACAATGAAGCAATTGAGTACCAAACTGCAGAAATCCAAATCGCTGTGCACAGTATAATCATAGGCTTTAAAAGGTGCAACAAGAGATTTCAAGGTCATTCATCCTTTATTTTTCTTCTGTGATATGCAGTGATTTCCATATCTTTAGAATTGCTCAATTAGATTCCCTACCTTTTATATTATTTTGATTACAGAAATAACTTAAAAATGAAAACAAAAGTCTTGATTTGTATAATGCTTATATTTCAATAGAAAACAGGCTGAATTTCGTATTTGGCCTTCTCTTCGTATATTAAATTAGAATGGCACATTTTTTCTATACCAAGGAACAGTTCTCAGCTGATCCTTAAGTTGCAGATGGAAATGTTTTTTTAAAGCTTTACACCAGTTTCAAAATCAGAATTTGTTCACGATTTTTTGGGCACGCTGTTTATTTTGAAATCTCTCATTGCACCTTTAAGCACACTACAATACATACATGAAACCACACACCAAATAGAGCACATGAAGCCACTGTGCTACATAAATGCGTAATTATATACCCTAGTATACTGGATTCTATTAAACTAGATTACCCTTTTGAAATGTCCCTTCCTGGTGTAATGGCTGTATATCTAAATATCCCATGTACTACCTCTGTTTGACAAAGAACTATTCCACTGTATGACCGCAAGATTTTCTGCACTTTTATATTGCAACTGTCCATTAAGACATCTTGATGTGTGTTGTTTAATTGGAGACTAATTTGAGCAAACCATCCAGGGAGTTGATTGTTTACAAAACCTGTTGAAGGACAATATTTGATAGTCTATGAAGTGGCTGGTCATAGAGGAGACTTACAGTGCAACGGGCCATAATCTTCTTCTCTTTCTCCCCTACATTTTAAAAGGTGGGCAGTGGAGGTGCCCGGCCCTTTTTCTGGGGGGGGGGGGCAAACATGGGCAAAACGAAGTGAAATTTTGGGTGGGGGGGGACAACAAGTGAATTCCGGCGGGGGGGGGGGGAGGAAGTATCAAATATTTGAGATTTTTAACCATTTTGGCCCCAAAAATCAAGATTTTCCCCAAATTTGTGTGATTTTTTTGGCCCCCAAACATCCGCCGAATTTTGCCCAAAATCCCTCGTTTTCTTTTCAACATCTGGGGGAGGAGGGGGCAACTATGGGGAAAGAAAAACAATTGGGGGAAAAAAGCCCCCCAGCCCCACCGTGGCACCGCCACTGAAGTGGGTGGCCCAACCAACCACCTCGTCCCCCCGATTTTACCCCCATCAAATTGAGATTTTGGTTTTTTTTAAAAATGTTTCAGTTTTTTAATTTTTGTATTTTTTTCATTGCCAAAGTGAATTTAAAGCCTGGGAAATATTTCTTTGACATTTGTTAGTTTGGGGCTAATGATACATGGTAAACCTTTTTAGAACTCCTTAGTTTAACTTATTTGTGGTCAAGCCATTGCCATTTAAACGCTATTTTTCAACTATATTGTTTTTTAAAATTAAGTCTAATCGTGATGGAGTAAACGTCTATGGTCTATCTTGCTAAGTTTTTTGTTTGTTTTGGATGGGTGCAAGAAAAAAACAAGAAAAATATTTGGTGGGAAAAAAAAAACTCCCCCTTTTGCTACCACTGTGTTTTTGTTAATGCTGACATTATCATAGCAACTG
>JAMKCH010025249.1:0-32332 GCA_023653785.1 Ophioderma brevispina
CCAGGAATCTTTTTTCAGATGGGGCATTGGGGTAAAGGTGCATTCAATCAAAATAAACACTTTAATATTATCATTGCTGGGACCCCGGCCTCAATTTGGAGACCTGGCGCGAAAATAATATCGATTTTTTGAGTTCATATTCATTTATACCATGTTTGGGATGTATGAAAAGTGCTGTTGGAAAATCTGAATTTCTTGTCCAGTTGCGTACTGGCCGGTTTTAGATAAAGGTCAGTGCACCTGAATATTGTGTCAATTTTGAAGTGTTGGGTACAAATTCATATTATTGCTTATGTCTTGTGAAATGCGGACAAAGTGGTTATATAAATTGCTAATATACAGTACAACACTATTTTATAACTTTGTATTTTATTCACTTACATTTCTTAAACAATAGTCAATGTCACACTTTCTTTTTCGTACTGACTTTTCATACATTACGATATCCCTTATTTTTTTACTCCTGTCAGTAAACGCATATTTGTCGACGGTGAGAATTCATTGGAGGGGATGTGTTGAGAACAAAACTAAAAGTCGTATTAACAGCTGAAATGCGCACCTTTGTTTTACAGAGGCATGCCTTAACCCTTTTACCTGAATTTTTTAGTATTGAATATGTAAGGCTTCATAACAATTCAATTGAATAATTGTCGTAAGTGCTGGACACTCTAATCGATTCCTTGTTTGGCGTCAATCAAAGAACGCTAAAGTTCACGAACATCTAGGCTGGGTGAAGAGGAAGATTATGCCACGTAAATATCGTAGTCTGTTATGAGTGACCAAACTCTAATCTACTTTTTTTAAATGTGGACCAAATGCAAATATTATTTCGGAACAAGAGTAATAAATTAAAACTTATCAGATTTCTATATTCTTTATTGACTAAAAAAACTTTCAATTGTGTGAGTATAATAACTTATTCATATCGTTTTCTCATGTGACTGCTTCAGAGTTTGTTCAAGTTTGGTGTTTGGAATTTAGGAACGACTTCCATATGGACCCCCCTCATAATATTTTACATGATACAAATTTATTTTAATTTTGGCCTTGTTTGATCAAAACGGATAAACACTAAATTAACATTTGATGTTATTCTGTAGCATCTCCGTGCATTTGCTTTGAATATTTTCTTCCTCGTGAGAAAAGGGACATTTTTTAATTATGCCCTTAATTTTATCCGGTATCGTGACATAAATTTCCATTGGTAGGATTGGTTAGTTACAGCCTCTCAGACTGATGGAAGCGTTGACACGCCCCAAAACTTTTAATGAACTGACAGGAATAAAAACCTACTATACATGTAATATCGTAACACAAACCGTTTGACATGTCACTTTCCTACCATCTGCAGGTGGGTGTTGAATTTGGTTTTGTTGTATTTTATAGATCCTATTGTTGAGTTAGGTCCCATGTTGGGTATATTTTTTATCAGGTATCGGTCATTATTTAAGACAGGGGAGGAATGGAGGAATTTCAACTTGTTTTTGGCCCCCCCCTCTCCTTTCGCTTCCGTTCACAAATATTGGAAGTCCTTCCCCCTGATTTTAATGAGATTTTTCCATAATTAAAAAAAAAGTTTCACATTCCCCGTCCATTTGATTAAAATGTTTATAAGACTTCCATATTCGCATCTCTTGCTTACAATTTTCCTTCGTATTCCCCTAGCTCCAATCCTCGGCTCATTTCCCCCTGGCCTAAATAATGGGCCGCCCTTCTAAAGTTCCTGTCCTGCCCCTTGCTAAGAGTTTTTTTGAGTTTTTCAAAATTTAAGGTGATCATTGTTGCGGGTTACAAACAATTTCGGCAATTTACATAACCCCCCCGGAAATATTTTGTCGCGATTAGGCTCAATTTGTGCAGAAGTTTCCTGTCTATGGGCAACTATCGGCAGTCAGGAAGGGGGCGAGTATGCGTCCCCCCCGCCCCCCGACAATAAAAAGTTTCAAACAAAAAATTACCATCTCAAATGGTTGAAACAAAAATGACTGTAAATTACTCTGACACATGACAGGGTCCTAAAACAATCTGTCAACCCCATTTTTTAAAATTTTTGCCCCCTAAAAATTCAGCCCCAATCTGAAAAATCACCCTTAAAAAAAACTCTGGCTACGATCCCGGCGAGAGTTGCTTGACCTCATATTTATTACCATATACCATCTGGCGGATTCAGAAGTGTCTCAACTTTCTCTGACAAACTCACCCATCCCCCCAATCTGGAACAATTCCAAACACACATTCTATTAACAACTCTTTATTAAGATAGCTAAGAAGACCATCCCATGTGGCTGCTGTCGCAGTTATAGCCCATCCTGGGATGAGGAATATGATTAACTTTACAATGAATTCTTGATTTCAGAACCCGGGAAGAAGTGACATCCACGGCTTCAGATTTGACAAAGTGCTTGGATAGGAAACGTCATGATCCCTGGAGGAGACTGCCCATGGAATTGATCGTTTCACGTCATTCTAGCAGGAAGTGCCTGTATGGAAGACCATAAACCGCCTCCCGCAGAGTTTCCAAAGGATAGTTGATAAGATCCGACTCGCTCTGTTGAAAACGAGATCAACAATCTTCGTCGAGCCCCTGGCGTTGACAGGTCGCTTTCCACCCCCTTCTCATTAGTGTTAAGGGCTATCCTCCTGGCTATCAACCAACTAAAGCGTTGGAAAAGCCAATGGGCTGATATATACTCAGCGGTTTTCCTGACGCATTAGTGGCTGCCACAATGTCTTGAAATGCTCTAGGGTTCTACACATTTGCCTTACCAACCAGTCCTTACACCGATCTGGAGAAGGCTACCTATCATCATCGCACTCCCCTCCCAACCAAACAAGCCTGTTGACAACCCCAAAATCCGCCCAATATCACTACTCTGTGTGTTTCCTTCAAACTCCTTGATCCTGGCCCGGTCCTTTAGCATATCGAACCCATCTCCGAATAAGTAGGATTTCGCCGTGGCCATAGCACTGTCCACAGATTGTAAAACTCACAAATGATATTGCGGAGAGCTTTGAAAGCGTCGTAGGCAGGCGTCATTTTGGGGGACCTTACTGCAGCATATGGCACCGTGTGGGCACCAGTTCTTGACACTGCAAGCTTCTCGCAGGACATTCCGTATCGTCACATTGTTCAATTCATAATTATGTAACCTGCTTTCCAACCCGGAGCATATTTCCGCCTCTCAGAAGTGAGATGGGGATACACTAGATCTAGCGTCGATATGTCCTACCCTCCGCCGCGGGACCCCTTACTTTTTAACAAATGTCTCATGGGGCCGACAGAACCTCTATACCAATTACAAAAAATTTCGCTACGGCGCGAAATAGTCCGGCCGATGCGCGCACTTATATTTCGGGCAACTCACCGCCATGCGCGGTGAGTCGTCCTTATGCCCCAAATTGTTCCTCCAAATTGTGTACACACACCTGTCCCGAGAACCTTGTGGTGGAAAAAAACATTGTGGGAGTGTCGTAAGGTCGCGGAGTTAGGTTATCGAGATCGCAGTGTATTTCCCTCTCAGAAGTGGAAGGGGATACACTACGTCGATAACCAGCCTACCCTCCCCGACCTTACGACCCTCCCACACTGTTTTTTCCACCCACAAGGTCGTCTCAGGGAAGGCTTGTGTTGTAACACAATTTGGAGAACAATTTGGGTTAGGACGACGACACACCGCGCATGGGCGGTGAGTTTGCCCGAAAAAAAAAATAGTGCGGCGCCATCCTTCTGACTATTTTCCGGTCTCTAAATTTTTAATGTTTTTATAGAGTTTTGTCTGTCGGGCCGCAAAGTGGACATTTGTGGGGCAAAATTAAGGTCGCGAGGGTAGGTAATCGATCGCTAGTGTATCCCCTCTCATTCTGAGAGGAACTATCTCGCGGTTTGAAAGTCATGTACATAATTATAATTGTATAGCAATGTGCATCCGGAATGGTCCTGCAAGCTTGATGCCAGCACTGGTGGGTGCCACACGGTGTCGTATGTTGCAGTAAGGTCTACCAAAATGACGCCTGCCTTACTACGCTTTTCAAAGCTCTCCGCAATTTCATTTGTGAGTTTTACAATCTTTTGGACAGTGGCTCTGGCCACGGCGAAACCCTGCTTGTTCATCAGACAGATGGAATTCGATAACTGGGTACAGCCGGGCCAGGATCAAGGAGTTTGAAGGAAACACACGTAGTGATGCGGTATTTCTTGGGGTTGTCAACGCTTTGGTTTGGTTTGGGGAGTGTGATGATGGTAGCCCTTCTCCAGATCGTGGTAAGGACTGTTTGGTAAGGCGACATGTTTGAACTCCTAGATCCATCAGACACATTGTGGGCCACATGCTCAGGAAGCCCGGCTGGTATATTATCATGCCTCATTGGCTTTTTCCCACTCTTGTAGTGGTTGATAGCAGAGGCAAGCTAATCTAATGAGAAGGTGTGTTAAAGCGCCCTTCCACGCCAGGGGCTCGACTGAGATTGGGTATCTCTTTTTCAACGAGTGCTAGTGCGATCCTTATCAATACCTTAGAAACTCTGGCGGAGGCGGTTTAGGGCTTCGCTACATGCGTTCTCTGCTAGAATGAGTGAATTCAATTCGGGATGGGCGCGTCTCCTCCAGGGCTCAGACGTTTCCATCCAAGATTTGTCAGATCTGAAGCCTTAGATAGGTTCGCTTCTCTTTTCTTCTTCCGCGGGTTCTGAATTCAAGATTCTTGTAAAGTATTCATATTCCTCATCCCAGGATGGGGTATAACTACGACGACAGCCACTTGGGAAGGTCTTCTTTGTTGGCTATCTTATAAAGAGTTTACAATAGTTCTGTTAGGAATTGTCGGCAGATTGGGGGAGGTAGGTGTCAGAAAGTTGAGCACTTGCTGAATCCCGGCCAGGATGGTATATGTAAATATGGGTCAAGCAACTCTCGCCAGGATCGGGCAGATTTTTAAGGTGATGTTCGGAAAAAAAGATTGGGGTGAATTTTTAGTGGTCAAATTTTTAAAACTTGGTTGCAAGGTTTTTTCGGACCTTCATACATTTGTCAGGAGTAATTTTCAGAGTCATTTTAAAACCATTTTGGAGGTAATTTTTTGGCCTTTTTATTTCGTGGACCTACTTTATCTCCCACCTCCTGACTGTCTATATGTTTCATAGTACAAGGAAACTTCTCTAACTTTCTTCACAATTGAGCCTAATCGGACAAAATATTTTTCCGGTGCTTATGTATGCCGAAAATGGGGGTGGTTTAAGCAACCGCACTGCATACCCTTTAAATTTGAACACAAACTCAAAAGACTCTCTAGCAAGTGGGCAGGAACTTTAGAATGTGCATTAATATTTAGGCCAGGGGGAAATTGGAGGATTGAGCTAGGGGAATACGAAGAAATTGTAAGCAAGGATTGGGCGAATATGGAAGTCTTATCACATTTTAATCAAATGGAAGGGAAGGTGAATTTTTATAATGAACAATCTCATAAAAGTCAGGGGAATGGCCAACATTTTTGAACGGACACGAAGGGGGTGGGGGGCAAAACAAGGTTGAAATCCCTCCATCCTCCCCTGTCTTAATAATGACCCTCCCCTTAAAAACTATAGCAACATGGGACCTAACTCAACCATAGGATTCTATACCACTAACAATCAATAACAGATTCAACATCACCCACCTTCAGATGGTAGGAAAGTGACAATGTTCAACATGTTTGTGTCCGATATACATGTTATGTAGGATTTTTTATTCCTGTCAGTTCATTAAACGTTTTTGGGGGGGTCGTGTCAACGATTCCATTCATTCGAAGGCTGTATACTTTAGACCCAATAACTACAAATAGAATTACGTGTCACGATACCATGATAGAAATTAAGCGCGCATAATTAAACAATGTCCATTTTCCTGCACCGAAGAAAATTTACAAAGCAAATGCACTGATGCATAACATAATAACATAAAATGTTATTATTTTAGGCTGTTTATTTATTTCCGTTTGATCACACAAGGCCAAAATTAAATAAATTTGGTGGTTCATTAAATATATAGGAGGGTGGTAATATGGAAGGTCTTTCCGTAATTCCAACACACCAAACTTGAAGCAAATCTGAATCATTCACCTTGAGAAAAACGAATGAATAGAGTTATTATATCTTACTCACAATGGAAAGTTCTTTTAGTCCTAAAGACTACTAGGAAATCTGATACGTTTAAATTTATTCATCTTGTTCAGAATAATATTTGCAGTTTGGTCCCAATCATTTAAAAAGTGGTCTTTAGTTTTTGATCACTCATAACAGACTACAATATTTACGTGGCCTAATCCTCCACTCTTACCCAGCCTCGATGTTCGTTAAACTTTTATCCTTCTTGAAATTGACGGGCCAAACAAAGGAATCGATAGCGTACCTCAGACTTAAACTACAATCTATTCAATTGAATCTGTTATGAAGGCCTTTACATAGTCGATGCAAAAAATGTTCATGTAAACAGGGTTAAAGCATCGCATCTGTTAAACAAAGTTAGCTTTCAGCTGTTCCTACGACTTTTTTTGTTTATCTCAACACATCCCCCTCCAAATGAATTCACCGTCGACAATATGCTTTTACTGACAGGAATAAAAAATCCGACTATAGTAATGTATTAAAGTCAGTACGGAAAAGACGTGTTTGACATTGACTCTTGTTTAAGAATGTTAAAGTGAATAAAATAAACAAAAATTTATTTAAAATCAGTGTTGTAACGGTTTATATTAGCAACTTTATTACCACTTGTCCGCCTTTCACAAGATACTAAGCAATAATCATGATGTTGTTACCCAACCAACCTCTTAAAAATTGACACAATCTTCATTTTCACGACCCTTTATCTAAAAAAAGGCCAGTACGCAACTGGACAATAAATTCAGATTTAACAAACACACTTTTCATCATCCCAACCTTGTATTAAATGAATCTGAACTCAAAAATCGTATCTCTTTCCGAGCCAGGTCCTCCAACTTTTGAGGCCGTGGGTCCCAGCCTATTATATATATAAAGTGTTTATTTGATATGAATGACCTTTACCCCAATGCCCCATCTTAAAAATATTCATGCAAATATTAATCCGTTTTGGTATAGAGCTCAAACCCGGATTAATGTAAATCATAGAACCTTTGTAAAATTAAATTGGATTTTTTTCGCTTGAACCAAATACCTTTTAGTAACAGAAAATTGTGCTTTCTTCAGACAATTTGAACAACTTCCGCCTAAAATCTGGGGTGGGGTGGGGCTATTATAGAGATCATGCCATGGACCTTTATAAACCCATGTTAAACCACTAACAGTATCGGAAAGGGGTGATTCAATGGCGTTAAATTGGCCTACCTTTTATGAGTGACATTGACACAATCCCATTTCTACAAAAAAATCTGGTGGATTGGGACTGATCGAGCACTAAAACATTATGATACAAATATGTCATAATATAGCCACCAAGTAATAGGGCCCTTTAAGTCAAATCTGTTGGGTCGTTTCAGCCTTTTTCAGGGGAGGGGAAAGAAGCAGAAGCATACAAAATCAAAGAAAACAAAATGACGAAAGGAAACGAGGAGATAAATAAAAGGGGTAAATCTGCACATATTGATCATAAAAGGGAAACCGGTGCATTTTGCATATAGGACACGAAATATTTTTGTTAAAACTTAATTTTGAATATTTGCTTTTAGACTTCTTAAATGAATAAGCCTAAAACCTTGGGTTTTTGTGTAAATCAATGTAATTTTGTTACCAATGATCCGGTAGTATGTCACTGGCCTTATGGTTGCACAAAAATGAAACAAGAAATCATCAGAGTTGTTTATATATTTCACTGTAAACCATTTTAACGTGGTCACGACCCACCTTTTTTAAATATTGCATTAATTTATAACAATTAACATTATTTATGTAAGGGTCAAATGTTCTCGATTTATAGTAGTATATAAATTTTACTATTAAAACAAAAAATTTTTTGACTGAAAATGAGGCCTATAATAGTTGCATCTGCACTACAAAGCGGGGGTGGTGGGGTCGTGGAGGGCTCCCTTCCTAAGCTTAACTACCACCTCTTTTCCTAAAATTTGTGAAGAATCACATGTGACGGCATTTAAAAATGCACCTTTCCCCTAGCATGCTACATACTTCAGTAAATAAAACGTTTTTTTTCAGATTGGGGCAACTCTTTACTGCAAAAATTATGCTAATAATAGTATTAGCAATTTAACCATTCTACCACTTCGGCCTACGTATCACTGCAACAAAATTATGCTAATAATCTATTCGCATAATTTACCAGATCTACACACGTCGCCTACGATTTATATTGAAATAACAGTTTAGTTATATAAGCAAATTCCTAGGCCTATAGCTACCTTTTTTACATATCACTGTAAACCGTAAGTGTTTAGATTTTGTCCCAGTTTTTAAGCGCCTAGACCGCGTTCAACAAACACAAAATCAAAAATACTTTTTTCCAAAATGTGGGATTTTTTTTACTAGACACCTGCGCCTATAAATCATGCTAACCAGCATTGAATCCTCATCGTTTTCCCATTTCTAAATCAGAGCAATGAGAATTTGCTAACGTTAGCGCCTTACCCTCGTTTTAAAACACTGGTTAAATGTGTCACAAAGCATTTAGAAACTAACACTATGATAGTGTTTATTGTGTCCTAAACACTAACGTCATGCGATGGGCGGACGTCTTTTAGAATCTAAAGACATAAACGTCATGTTAAGGAAACGTGTTTAGAATTTAACATCTGAACACCTAAAGACAGAATAAAGCTAGCAATGTCTCAACTGAGACAAAATAGTGTGTGTAGATACGTGTTCAGACCCAGAACCATGTTATTTACAGTGTTTAAAACAATAATTTGAATATAGAAACAATATTAGACGGAACTCAATTTCCCTATTATATTTACGTGCATCGATACTGATCATCCTGATAGCCCTATCGCCCATGCCTATTCCTACGCAATCATGATAATGTGACATTGTATATATGCGTAATATTTCAGTTAATGGATCGCACATTAATCGCTCGCTGGCTACTTCTATATATGATAGAGCTATTTTAGAAATACTATAATTTTGATTATTAGGTAATTACGTTTAATATGGCCCAAAACACACAACAATATTTTTCAAATTTACTCCAGATTTAGACTAATGTTAGGAATTGGTGTTTGCCGTTAAACTCTGTCGCAAATTAAATTTGACATGTTTAAAGGTGCAACGAGAATTTTGAGGCACCCAAGTTTTGTGTCATATAGTAAGTTCAAATAGATTAGACACTCAATATATTTCTCACCTTGTATTAGCTACAGAAATGTCTAAAGAAAGAAAAAAAAGTATTTTGATTTGCTTATATTTCAATGTACAACATATGAGAATTTTGTATTTGCTCAGATACGAATTACATTTGCACACTTTTTGTAACCAAAGAAGCGTTCTTATCTTAATCCTTTCAGATAAGGATTTTTTGATGGAAACTTTTACATCAGAGCAAATCAGAATTTTCTATTTTTTAAGGACACCTGATATGTTATCTCTCTTGCACCTTTCAAGGTGCGCCCCCCGATACACAACATTTTTCTGTGTTTCATACAGAAAGCCATTGATTCCAAAATTTCATTTGAATCCGACACACCATTTTAACACGATCATTATACAGATTACTGGATACAGAATAATTTTTCCCGTGACAATAATTGCTTGTAGCATTATAATTTGCTAGAGTCAACAAATAGTTTGCAGGGAACTCGAGAAAATGCAAGGTTTTTATTAGAAACAAAATCTTGGACTTTGATGATTGCGTGATGGGATTGAGGCTGAGGATTGGGAGGTACCCCTTAAGATTCTGTTTCCTGTAGCCAAGTCTTATTGTGCCCGTGCCGGGCCAAACGTCCGGGCTGAAGAAATCCGGAGCATGTATTTCTTCATCCTTTTCGGCAGATTTCCCCCAATTTTTTTCAAGATTCTCCTCCCTTCCACCTCGTAAGCTAAGAAAATAAGGCTAAGAGGTGCAAACTAAACTTGTCCTCTAAGGAACCTTTTGTGGCCGGTTCTCAAATTTTTAAAGAACCGTTTTTTTAGAGGGTTCCATTCTTGAGCGTTCCATATACCTGATATAGAGGACAAAAAGGTTCTAAGCTCATTTTTGTTTAGTGGTAGTACGATAAAAGTTTACTTTAACAATTTGTTTGCTTGGTTTATTGTTCGTTGGCCTTTGGTAATCCTATCATTCTTATGATAGATAATATTTTGACAAATTGTTTCATTGAAAGTCATCATGAAATCCTTGCACCTAGAATTTCATTGTGCCATTTCACGACTTTGAATATTCTATAAAGTTTTCTAAATAGGCATACTGTTCTTAGATTTAGCTACTTGTTTTAAAGTGATGGTTATGAAGCAATACATGCATGCACGAGAAAATGCTGTTTAACAAATTTTAAACAGTTGTTTAAAAGTTTTAAAACAAGTTGTTTACCGGGTGAAATGAACAACACTGTTCAGTTCCCCCGGTAAACAACTTGGTTTAACTTTTAAACACTGTTTACACTTTTAAACAGCTTTTCTCTGTGCACTTACATTGTTTGATAACACATACGGAAACATGAGATCGGTAGCCAGGATTTTTAGGGGATTGGGATTGAGCAAGAGGGGACTTGTTTTTTGTGCCAAAATGTGAATCTTTTTGTGGTGGTGTGGGGGGAGTTGGGCAAAAGTGGACTTTTGCCCATAAACAACGGCCTTATTTTTACCAAAATCTCAATTGAAATCTGTATTTACTTGCTCAATACGATTGGAAAACGCATACCTTTTTAAACTTTGGGATTGTGGGGATGTTCGACGCTGTCCCTATCGCCGCTCCTCCTAAGGTTCCGCTTTGAATCTTATTCTTTCTCCCTTGCAAAATGTTAATTTTAATAGCGAACAAACCAGTTGGTTGGTGAATTCATAAACAACTTCTTTCGTTTGTCCAGCTTCCCCTCCTTCCCCCCACAAAGCGACACCTTCACAAATTTTGGTGTATATGTGATTTTGCTTCATAGCCGCAAACCCTCAATTGTTTTCACGGTAACACTGCGTACGTGCGTGTTTTGTTACGCCTCGCAGATTGGTAAATGCATTTTTGGGTTTCATGCACTCTGATAACAAGCATTTTCCTCGGCCCAAATTCAACCAAAACACTTCCAAATGCTCACCGTTCTTGAAATTGGTATAGGCATAACATATTTTCAAGAAGAATGTACAATATAATGTATGTAAACACTTTATAAGTAAAATAGCATCTAAATCACAAATATGTCAACAATCTGACATATTCGCAGGTTAGCATACTTATTCAAAGAGATTATGTCATTTTCTTACTATATAGTTTGGGAGTTCTTGACTAATTAATAAAAAAGAACCGAACAATCGAACTCTAATTGATAAAGTTCTAGCTATTTTTCTGCAAATTCGTGCATACCTAATTTCGTATGCATATCGTATGCAAATTAGCCTAATCTATTGTTCTACATGCAGCAAATTATTCAGATGTCACTTCCATACTTCAAACACTATATCATTTCGGATATAACACAAAATTTTGGATGTTTGTGGGCATATTGCCCGCTTTTTGTTTAATAGCCTCTTTTAGGGTCTCCTCTTGCCTACTACCACCTCTCGCCCTTCAGGTTTGGGTGGTGGACCTGTAAGCCAGTACCTCGTAAAATAGTTTGTACTATTTCCCCTCTACCCGTAGATTTGTGACTCTTCACATTGTATCTTTTGTTTATTTATTAGGTACGTTTATGTCCCTTTGTATGACATAGTTGTTAGATTCCTACTGCGGATGCTTTGATGACTAATTCACCTCCTGCTTCAGTGACAGGTATACACAAAACAGTGGCTTTCAAATAGGGTCCAAGAGACGGTGAGTATTAGATTGTTGTTTGATGGTTGATTTACTTGGATTAATTCACATAGCTCTTAATATCAAATCCTCGCATGGACAGGACTTTACAATTGCTAGTGTTACAGTAACTTTGTAATGTTCAGACTTATTTACTAATATAAGACTCTAGAAAAGATTCACACAGAGACAGTTATGAAATAAATGCTATTCTTTTAAGCTACTAATACGGCTTGCCGCTACCACGGCCCATGGTATACGTGGCAACTAGGCTCTGTGGTGCTTATACTACTGGGTGGCGGTTTCATGTCACCATTGCGTGCCTAATGTCGGTGTTAGGAAATTGCAATGGACATACCCCTTGGCAACAATCCACCACTGATATGCTTTTCTTTAAAAATTTAATGTCCTGGAGTTAACTTTCAGTAGACAAGGGGAAAACATTTGTTGTTGCTCATGCCTGTTGTTGAAACTTATACAATTAACAAAACCTTATTTGAAGTACATGCAATGTATAACTAATTTGTATACTTTACCTCAATACCTCAAAGTTTGCAAAGCTAGATCAGATTACCTACCAAGTACAAAGTTCATTTTCTCAATTCTTCTTTCTTTTACGTCAGGCAATTATCAACAGCTGTGTGGTCAGTTTTAGCAGCAAAGAGAAAATGTTGCAGGTCAGTATGAAATTGGTGCTGGTTTTTTCCGAAGTACATTGTAACATGATTATACTCCTATATCAATCTATTGTTTAAAATCTTAGCATGTTGGTTTTTTTAATGACAGAACCCTAATGGCCTTCCTAGCCAAGTCTTAATTATCTCATACCATGGTCCACACCAGCATTAGCATGGGGCTTTCTAGGATCAACCCTTAACTCCATCAACAGGGGGGGGGGGGTGATGACTTCTTCAGTGAGTAAAAGCATTCACAAATTACAAATTATTGTTACTGAATTTTCAACAGTAATCTGTTTTTATTGAGGAAGATGTGAACAGATAGATATTTCGGAGGAAAACGTTTATGTTTTTTCACTTACACTTACACATCACAACACTGACTTTATAAAATATTAGACTATGATAGAATCAGAGTCCATTTCAGACACTGCAATTATAGAATCCTAATGGACTTCCTGGTCAAAGTCCTATCATTTTATATTTTATATACTTAGAAAGCAGACTACCAACTTTGAAACGTCATTGTTTAAAATCTTTCCTGTCCCAGGGTACTATATATTTTCGATATAACACAAAATTTTGAATGTTGTGGGCATTTGCCGCTTTTTTGTTAAATAAGCCTCTTTTCAGGGTCGTCCGCTGCCTACTACCACACCTCGCCCTTCAGGTTTGGGTGGTGGACCTGTAGCCAGTACCTCGGGAAAAATAGTTGTACTATTTCCATCTAACCATGTAGCATTTTGTATACTCTTCACAGTTGTATCTTTTGTTTATTTATTAGGCTACTTTATGTTTTCTATGACAATAGTGTTAGATTTCCTACTGCTGGATGCTTTTGATGATCTAGATTCACCTCCTGCTTCAGTGACATGTATTACACAAAACCGGTGGCTTTCAAATAGGGTCAAAGAGACGGTGAGTATTAGATTGTTGTTTGAGGTTGGTTACTTGGAGATAAGTTCACATAGCTCTTAATATCAAAATACTCGCATGGACAAGGACTTTAAGTGATAGTGTAGTAAACCCTTTGTAATGTCTAGATATTACTATATAAGACATCTAGAAGACAGATCACACAGAGACAGTTATAAGAATATAAAGCTAGTTCTTTATGCTAATAATACGGGATTGCCGCTACCACGGCCCATGTGTTATACGTGGCAACTCGGCTATGTGGTGCTTATACTACTGGTTGCCTGGTGTCATGTCACCATTGCGGCCTAATATCGGTGTTAGAAATGCTTGGACATCCAACCTTGGCACATCCCACCACTGATATTTTTCCTTTTAAAAATTATAAGTCCTGGAAGTTAACTTTCAGTTAGACAATGGGAAAAACAATTTGTTTGTTGCTCATTCTCTTGTTGTGAAAATTCTACAATTAAAAACCTTATTTGTGACAATGCATGTATTAAATAATTTGGCTAATTTACATCATATAAAAGTTGCAAAGCTAGATCAGGATTACCTTACAAGTACAAAGTGCAGTTTCGACAATTTCTTCTTTCTTTGAACTTCAGGCATTATCACCAGCTGTGGGTCAGTTTTAGCGCAAAAGAGAGAATGTGCAGTCAGTAGAAATTTGGTGCTGGTTTTCCTAAGTAACATGTAACATGTTTATACTCCCTATATGCAATCTATTGTAATAAATCGTAGCATGTTGGTTTTTTAATACAGAATCCTAATGGCTTCCTAGCCAAAGTCTATAATATCTCATACCATGTCACACCAGCATTAGCATGGGGCTTTCTAGGATCAGACCCTGAACTCCAGCAAATGATGAACTCTGCAAGGTGTGGAGTAAAAAGCATTCCAAATTACAAAATTTATTGTACTGAATGTTTTCAACAGTACTCGGTATTAGTGAGCGAAGTGTGAACAGTAGATATTTCGGAGGAGGAAACGTGGAATGTTTCACTTACAATTAGCACATCAACACTGAACTATTAATAAAATATTTTAAGGAATATGATAGAATCAGCAGTTACATTAAGACATTCAAATTTATAGATTCCTATGGCTTCCTGGTCAAAGTCTATATTATATTTTACTAGATCAGACTACCAAACTTAAACTGTCATTTTTTTAATCTTTCCCAGGGGTACTATTATATTTCGCTAATATAGACGTTAGGGGGAAGGTTTTAATATTAGGTTTTAATGAGGTGTATACGGGCTGTCTATAACAAAATCTTTTAGACGCCAGCCCAGTGTATGACAAAATCTCAAAATTTGAAATCTAAATTTGCTAAATTATAAATACACTTCTCTTGTTATTATACGGAATATTAATACTCGCAAACTAAAAGGAAGGTTAGGGGGAAAGGTCTATATTTTCCCCCTAACGCCGTAATGAGTGGATATTCAAAAGCTCATTCCCCCCTAAGGGCGCTAGATAGCGATATAGAAGTATGTTTAATCAATAATATATGCAAACTTCTTTGTAGGATCAAGTTTAGGCTTCTCAAGAGAACCAACATTATCCCTGCGAAAGTGTCGCTATACAACTGTACCAGAACTTGCTGATGACATACTCAATCTTGGCAGAACTACAATGATTTGTGGCAACACAAAGACTACGTCTCCTGAAATCATGCCCGGAACGGAGAGGGAAACAAGACTTCTAAACTAGGTGATCATCCCACAATATTATCATTGAAGTGAAGGCATCATAGATATCTAACCACGATTTAAGCCTTCAGTTAATAGGTTCGGTGTACGGCTTGAAACTTGTGAGATCAAAGATGAGTTAGGTCCACTTCCGGGAAGGAGCTTGCTTCAAATGGAATTTTTTATGAGCTATTCGTAGAAACAGTTTCAATCTATATAAAGATGAAAGCTCACAATGTGAAAATATACATGTAGAATACTTGCGTCATAGATATAAATGCAATATTTTTTTACTCTGATGTAAGATTTGGAACTCCTTTGGGCATGCTCTTGTGATGATTTTACATTAAAACTATGTAACCTGAGAGAGAAAGCACAGACCTTGCAATCAAGTGGTGATAAGTTTAAAATGAAAATTGTCAAATTATGTTGCTAGTTCAACATATGATGCTTTTGCAATCTGAAGTAGTTGAATATGTGGAGTACGGCTTTATAGACATATTTTACATTTTTTTTCATCAACCAAAATTTGGAACTACCATTTGCTTGCAATTGCAGTGATTTTCCATTAACAATCACAAAAATGTGTGAACGAATAACTGCAAAATAAACACTGTAATAGTAAAAACAAAAATGGTTTAAAAACATGGTTTGTTGGGGATGTAATACAATTGGTGCTACAGTCCACTTGGGGTTTGATTAATTGAACACTTCTGTATTCTCAACCACTTATAGGGCTGTCTACATCATAAGGTGGCCCTTGATGGAATAAGTTCCTGTAGTTAAACTGTCATAAAATGCAGAGTATCTTTACCTGAAGTGATAGTGGAACCTGGAATGCTAACAAGCTAGTTAGGAAATAGCATGTCATTGAAATGTCTATTCACTTATAAGCCAGAAACAAATCCAAGAATGGGCCTTAAGGCGGCCAAAAAGTCTGTATTCAAATTTTAATGAAACAAGATTCCTGATTTTGTTAGAAAGAACGCGCATTATTGTGGTTCGTAAAGTGACTAGCGAAACGAGTGGAAATGTTACAATTAAAGGCAAGCACAGCAAAGTGCCCTGAATGTTTAGACCGCCCTACATCCAGCATTGACTTCATGAACAAATAATTATCCACTAAAATGAAATCACATCAATAGTAATTTGATAGTAACATGCAATAGTATGACAGGGCACCTGTGGGTGCATTAAATCAAGAGACGCCTCATAAGCATAGGTTGTGGGTTCGAGCCCGCACTGGTGTTGTGCTTTTGGGCAAGGACCTTTACCTCGCTTGCCTCTTTCCATCCAGGAGTATAAATGGGGACCCGGCATATGCTGGGAATGCAAAAACCAGACCTCGCTTGTGGTTGGGAGGAGTGCGAACCCCCACAGCAACATTATATGATGGAATCGTAGGCCCAAAAAACATCGACAGAGAGATGGCACTCGCCTGCATCGACTATTTTTTTTTTTTTGACAGTGCTCAAAAAAATGTCCACCTCTAACCTGAGAAAAAATCTAACAAACACTCATCAAAACTTTGAAGGTAACTCTTACACAACTACTTCATGTTAATGGTGTCTGATTTTGTCTCGATGTTGTATTTTATTTCATCTAAAATATGAAGTACAAAAATCCAAAGGCAAGGGAATTGCATTGCTTTAGGTTATTGTAACGGCTGTGCAAAGGTTAAGCATAATATTATTATTTTCTAGATAATTTTCTTCCTTAGAAGTTTTATTTCAGCTTACAATACCTGAATCCTAGAGCAGCTTGGGGTATTTTGTATTTCTCTTGAAATGCAGTTGATATGGCCTTGCGGCCAAAGCCCTAGATATATTTAAGCCTGTCTACCTATAGATGTTGCCCTTGCTACCTCATATCAGCACTTATCCTGGTATGATTTTACCAAGAGGCCTTATGGCCGTCTTGTTCTGTTCGATGCGTTCTTTCTTTTTCTGTCAACACTTCAACTGCGTCTAGCTCAGTAATGGTTTGAGTATTCCGACCACAGACTTAAACGAATGACCGTGAGGACCACATTTGACGCATGACTTTGACCCCTGTCGGGTTCATCTAAGGGTCACAGGGTCAAAATGGGTCATTTCTTTTAAAAAGTTTCAGCGCCGACAGATTACAATGCACGGAAAGGTGACTTCATGCATATGAAGTAGTGAGACCCTTCACAAAGGTCTGGTTGAGAGGTCAATCTTGGGGTACATTAAGGGGGCATTACGGTCCTTAATGTGAAAAATCTTCAAAAAATATTCAAAAAATAGCTTCTGCTCATGCACATTGCATGGTTCACATGAATAATACATACTGAGCAGCTAAGACCCTGCACAAACAATGTGCTCGGAATGGGTTTCCAAAGGTCCATTAAGGGGAAACTTCGGTCAAAAACCAAACATTATTCCAAAATATTCTAAATTGTTTATCTCAAAACCCAAACATAGTTCAGTGACTCTAAATTGGCACATATGCTTTCATGTTACCTGGTGTATGCAAGGTATTTTTATTTTGGAGGTCAAAGGTCATGTTAAGGTCATTTCCAGTTTTAAGGTAAAGAATTCAAGAATCTTTATATCCAGAAACTAAGCATAATAGTAGAATTTTTATTTTGCATGGTACAATGCAGTTTTGGTGTGTACACGAGGTTTTTTTTATCCAGGATCAAAGGTCATGAGGGGGTCAAAGGTTCAATTTGCAAAAAATTTCCCCAAAAATAAGACCAAATTGGATTTATCTCAGCGTATAGAGGACAAATAAAGCCGTGATTACTCAGTGATTGTTAACATTAATAGTATAAGAGGTCTATGATAGTCGGGAACCCAAAGGTCAAGGTCAAAGGTTCAAAATTTACAAACAAGCTCCGATTGAAATGAAATTGACAGGGAAAATCTCGGGATAGGTAAAATACAGAAAAATTACAGTTAACCCTATGGGACCCAGGGGTCAAGTTATAGAGGTGCAAAGGTTCACATCCCATGACATGCTTGGATTGAGGTGAAACTCAATTATTGATCCTTGTTAAGTTGGTAAACGTAAAAATACATTAATGGACATTTGTGACATATTGGTGAAGTTAGTACAGGGTTCAAAGGTCAAAAGTAGTCACTCAAGGGGTCATTAAGGGGATCACCATCCATTCCCAATACGGCCGTCTTGTTAATTAGATCGTCCCAGTCTAGTTATCTCATGGCTTTAACCATAGGTGATCGGCATCTGCTGTATGCCAGGTGCAAGGCAGCAGGGGTATAAGCAAGTTTATTTGATTTCATTCCCTTATGATTGCTATAAGGGATTTTTACAAGTATTGGGGAAGAGAAGAAGAAACTTGACTACTCAGATTTAATGGAGCCAGTGATGAAGTCGCGTGGTCTTTAGTTGCAAGTTCGAGACCTGCTCATCTTACTATTTTATTTCAAATTAGAGAGGAAATATTGAGTGGAAATTATGTACACATTTTCTCCAAGGATGAGAAAATAATGAGATAGCTGCTCTCCGACTTGATTCACTTGCTTGTGCCTCCAGCCCCAAAAATGCTGGACGATATCTGCTACATGCCCCTGCTCTACTGTAGGAATCAATGCCAAACAACGACTGCTAATCCATTCAAAACATTGATTTTTGTATCGCAGAAATAAAAACACTAGATTAGTTCAGAGAGGTTTGCAGTAAAAGAACAGGTTGAGTAGAACAGCAGGCTCAATAAGCATAATCGCTAGTTATAACTTTGGTTCACCTGCGCACATGTGCATGTCAGATTCGCTGGTGAGGTCAGGGGTCCTAATATCACTAAAATCATTTCCAATGCGATGAATTTAGCCACTACAGGCAATTTACTGATATTCAAATTCAGGGCGAGTATATACAAGTGTCACAAAGATATGAGACCAAACAGCACACAAAACCATCAACTAGGAATTCTTGTGGTAACAGCAAAGTTCATCGCATTGGAGAACTTCAGCAACTAATGTTGTAGATTTTAGGACAACCATGATCGGCGTGTGATATTACCCACAATGTATTACAAATCTGTAATGGCCAAACTGGCTTATTGGTGATTGGTTTAGGATGATTCAATCGAGCCGTAACAATGCGATCTGTGATTGAAATACCTACAGTTTTTATAACACAAACATTATTGTGTTTCTATTTTTAGTAACATCTTAATAACTGACAATTTTAATTTGTTTTAAAGAACTTTTTAAACTGTTTGAATTATGTTTTCTTTCTTGTGCTGTTTTTAATGTAACATACTGTAGATAGGGTAAGAGAAATCACTGGCAATTACTCATATGAAGAAGATCAGGAGAGTGAAATTCAAAGGCCTCTCTAAGTCATCAATGTTGTCTGCTTACAGCGCTAATATTTTAGCTCCCCAGTTTTTTTTACAGAAAGTAAAGGTGTATTTCATCACATAAACAAAAACCAATTTTGTGTGCCTGCCTTAAGGCAGGAAGGACACAAGGAATCACTTGTCCACGTGTTGATGCATGTTTTGTTCCGTTGTGAAAAAAGGGTTAGGTAAGAATCATTTGCCGTAATGCAACTTGTCAAATTCAATCCCGGCCCTGGGGGGTTCCGGGGACTAGCGGGGGACTTAGCCGGGTTGGGAATGTACCATTTTGATGTTGGTGGACACACCGCCTTTGTCCCTGCTAAAGTAGCACGAAATCCCAGGTAGCCGGGCTTTCATTTTTTGTAGTCTCCCGCTATGTCTACGGCCCCTACTAGCAGGGATTCGGTTTGTTTTTTGTGTGACAATCCCCAGTATATTCCCGGCCAATGGGGGCGGGGAATGCTTTAAAACTCTGTACAATTCCGGCTCAGTCCCGGCTATGGACAACAGGTCTAGCTATATTTTGGATCGCCGGTAGTGTCGAACTGAGGCGAAATTTCACCACATCGGAAGTTATGTTTGAGGAACAAAAAGACCTCGTTTAGTTGGTTTGTTATTAAATAAAAATCCACATTATCCACGGCGATATCCGACCCCTAAAACATAGCAGAGTAATATCTAAACCCTGCATCATATCTGGCAACGGGAACTTCCGCCAAACAACAAGATCATTCCAGGTGATGCGTTTTGTCGGCCTACTCTGGGACATGGACTGGCTAAAATAACTGAATATATGCCATGCCGTACTCTGTCGGGTATCAATATATTGTGACCCTGCCAGGGGAGGCACTCAGGCATCTTTGTTGGAAATGCATGATGGGATTGATAAATGCGAAGAGAACAAAGCGAAAAAAAACGGGCAAAAAAACACGGCATTTGTTTCCATAGCGATTCAATATTTTCATTTTCATATTAAAATGCCTGCGTTTTATGCAATGAAAATGACAATTATATTCATGCATTTTTTAGCAAAGAAAATATCAAATAGCTTTCATACCTTACGGTGATTTTATGATTAACTGACCAGACAAACTTCTTGTAATTCTTGTGATTCAGTTGATATTAATTTTAAAAACATTTTCCTGTGATTTTGATGTTTGTCTCTGCGATTTGAAGTTGATTGAAAATATCGATCCTCGGATTAGTTGATATCTCGACCGTGCGACGACGTGCGTGTGTGCTACTTGTATAGCTTGCCTTTCACGACATGGAAGAGATCGGACTGCAATGGTAGCTATATAAAATGGTGTATACTACAGATTGACGGGCGATATCTAACTGAAAGCCTGGTTTGATATGGTTATGACACATGCGTTAAAGTCCTGTTTGTCCGGCGGAGCCGGGAAAATTTTTTGTACCTCCCACCTTAAGTCCCAGCTATCATCAATGATTGTCCCGGCAGGGCGGGGAGAAGCTAATGTACATTCCCGGACAAGTCCAGGCTAACTTCCCGGCTTGCGGGGCAATACTTTTTTGTACATGCCGGCTATGTCCCGGCATATACCCGCTCGTCCCGGGGACCGTCAGGGAGCCGGATTGAACGGACAAGTGATGTAATATCTACATACTTCATGGATTTACAACCAACTTGAGGTTCTATAGGTGCCGACATGGTATTCCTCATTTGTTGATGAGGTCAAAGGTCACATAAGTCAAGGGTCACATAACAAGGTCACTGAACGGTCAGGAGGTACAGATGTTGTAAGATAGGCTGGGGAGGAAAATGTAAAATTGACCTCAATTGAAAAGCTGAAGTTCAATTGGAACCAAACTTCTTTATGGAGATTACATGCAAACTCTTATGTGTTTATGAGGTCAAAGGTCACATAACAAGGGTCATTAGAGGTTATTGCCCCAAAATGGTCAAAATATTAAGTTTTAAAAAAAAAAAAATGTAAAATTGACCTCAATTGAAAAGCTGAAGTTCAATTGGAACCAAACTTCTTTATGGAGATTACATGCACACTCTTATGTGTTTATGAGGTCAAGGTCACATCACGGTCATATAGGCCTATGCTATACAACTTTGATGGCATGCAGTCACATGCATCCAAGGAACTGATGTATTTTTGTTTATGGTTTAATCATGAGAAATGTTTTTCCATAGTAGCAGTTGATTCTGTGTTTTGATATTATGAGCAGATGCTTGTATTATGGTGCTCCACAGGTCACTGTGTTTCTGTCTGTTTGAGGAATACCTACTATGAATTTCTGGAAGAATAGAGAAATCGCACCTCCGAAGGAAGGCCACATTACTAAGGATAGTTTCGGATGATAAAAAATATCTAATCCTTTTAAAGGGCGAACCCGGACAAACGAATACTGTTATACAATATATTCCATAAAAATAAGTATTGACCACTATAGAGTGGTTTCATCGAAAAACGAAATTATTAAACCATAAAAATTCAAACCATCTAGTCTGACCATGACGCTATTGAAAACGCGCGAGTGCTATCACGTGTTATGCCAATACGGCGGCAACATTTGCGTTACTACAATGCTTGAGGAAGATACAAAATTATGAAAGCGTCACTGGTTAAGGTGTATTGCCGCTAATGTGCCATCCGTATCGGCATAACCAACGTATACCTCGCCATTGACAGTAAGCCCGAAGTTCAAATAGCGAATGGTCAGACAAAATCTTTTTTAATTCATTTTTATGGTTAGTAAATTCCGTTTTCCATGGACACAAGCTCGATTATGTGTTCAATCATTATTTTATTAGCGTTATATTATATAAATATTCTTAGTACAGGTTCTCTTAAGGCAACTCAGGGGGATGAGGCGATGAATGGTAATTGAATGTTATTTTATAATTCACTGAAATATAATTGTAGCATTTTATGTCATCCTGTTTGAATTTGGTACATGACATATGCAAACCTGCCAAAGGTATGAAATTATCAAGTACGTCCCTTAAGGGGGACTCAGGGTGTATTACTTAAAAAATGCCAACTAGAAAATATAGTCTTATTAAAATGCGCAATCCTAGAGATGAGATGATGAATCAGATTCAGATTTTTGGTTTAGGAAAAAACGCTATATCTATTACAGTGCTGCTAAATATTGTGTATACAAAAATCTGGAATTTTATAACCAAGTTGTGATTTCTATGAAGGACATAACTTTGAGCTCAGCTAATCTCAGTGATTAGTATATGTAAAAGCATTGTGTATATGCAAAAAAACATGATTTGTTGTGAAAATTGAGGTGCCACTCTTTGGGAAAAATTTTGGAGTCACCTTTAACAATTGATGAAAAGACAAATCTTTCTCAGGTCTTACTGAAACATGTTCCATGTGCCCTTGGTATGAAAAAAAATATCCTAGCTTTCAGGCTTGTTACCATTAATTCACTAGAAGTATGTCACTGCTCATGCTTGTGTATTGCATATTTGAAAGAAAAAGGATTAAATCCCACTCTTCTGACTAAAATCGATTAGTCAATGAACTTAAGTGGCACGGGTGCAGGTGCGGTAGGACAGGTTTAGAATATTAATGAGCTCATTTGCAGATTTTAATGCTAGTTCAATAAAATATGGGACCTAAACCAAGTTGTGGGGGGGGGACATATTAATTATGCACCATGTAATTCTTGTCAATAAAATGCGATCACGGCCATCTCCAGAAAGATTAATAAATATTTCATCTTGTCTATCTGGAGGAACTAAGTTAATTCAGTTTCAAAATCTTCATAGATGTAAAGTATACAGTTCTGATGCTATCCGCTAGGAAAAGCGATGGACACATTTTGGACCCACCCTATAGATGATATCGATCGCTCCTCTACCAACCCGGCTTGTTAGCCTGATTGGTTGAGAACGCCATGATGTAATGCAGAGGGTGTTGGTTCGAGTCGACCAAGCGATATGGTTGGTTGGGGTTTTTTTTTTTAACACTTGTTCTGCTGGATATCGACAGGAAAGATAAATAAAACATTCACAACTTCAAGCTGTGTACAAAAAGTAATCTGTTCTTGCCCATAATCACAGTTTTTTTAATTCTTTAAATTATTTTTGATGTACAAGCCTAGTTTGAGCAATTGTTAATAGGGTTCCTAAACTATTACACCCTAGAAAATAACGAATGCTTTCCAGACCTGAAAAGGCTTGACATTTTGAAAATGCCATTTTTCTGCAGTAATTAAGAAATAAAGGGTGAAGGAGTATTGTTGATGGGCAAATAATGCGTCTGAGGTCGGAGAAAACTAAATAATGGGCGAGCTGCAGCACGGTCATTGACAAGGGACATGTTCATGAGCGACCATGGGGCTTTCAAAAAGTTTACCTAAAAAGAGTATTTTGATCGGTCTAAAAAGCACCTCCAAACAAGTATGTCAAGTTTGTACAGGATTAAACTACCCTTAAAAAGTATGCATATTTGACCCCTCTAAATTATGGCACCTGGCCTGGTACATTCATTGTTGCTTTATATCAAATTGTTTCTGCGTAGGCTGTACTGAAAAGCTTTTTTACACACAATGACCGCATTAGATACAAAACTCAGGGTTCCAAATTGAAACCCTAACATAAGTTCAAGTCCCAGTTCAAGCTGAAAAGTATAACCTTTTTTCCATATTTCTGTTTCTGCTACCTGTCACGTTACCTACGTATCATGCACAATCTTCAAAAAATACACCTTTTTACTGTTTCTTTGGGTCGAACATTTGTTATACCTTGTAAATGGGACATGACCCCCGGGTGCTGGTTGCAGAGGTTCTGTCTGTTTGAATAGAAGAATTCAAGGTGTTCTGTGCTACAATGGCAACCCACAGTACGGTAATACAATATCAAGGAATGCACATAACGACACCCCCGAGGTACAGCGTAGCTTATTCACCCTGTGTATTTTCAATTAATAGTGTTTAGTACAGTAAATGTTTTGCATGTATATTATTTTTGTTGATTTTGTCTACATTTCATGCTTGCAGAACTTATGATGGCATGGAACAAGCTATACTTTTGTTCTTGTTGGAGGTAGAAAGTAACGACACATGCCCTCTACCGAGTCTGCCTTTCAGTTGCAGTGCCCTTGTGCTTGCCGAAGAGTGCACTGCCTTGCTACTATTGAGCGGTCCATAGTATAGAGCAAATTGAATTTTCCATCAATAGCAATAGGGCTTTTCACACTGATCTGAGGGGAGGGTTGTATGAATTATCAGAGCGATTGATTCAGTCATCCAATTTGTTTACTCTTTTGAAAGCCTTACAAAATCACAGCTATAATACCTGTACTAATTTGAGCTAACTGTAAGAAACATGATACACTCAAATAACCCCCATTTATTGAGTACTGATCAAATGGGCAGAGAATACATAAGAACAAAAGATAGTCAAATATATCAACCAAAACAAGTAGAAGGGGGCACCATTAGTCCGCTCAATGCTCCAAGGAAGTTCTGTCAAAAGTTTTCTCAATTGGAACTTTACTATAAAGGTTAGTGATCAAGATATTAGTAATCATTAAACAAAAATGGTTCAATTTGATTCATATGTGAAAAGCCATTTAAATCCATGCTTAAAAATATATACAAAGTGACATAAACTACCTGACAGACCGCGCACAGGTACAAAATTAATATCTTCAACAAGATTGAGATGCGTTGTGTGATAACTGGAGTAACACACCATGAGAGATCTCTTTTGTTTAAGTCATATTCCCATGGCAAAAATATGCGTATAAAAAATATGAAATCATAAATTGAATTATAATATATTCCTTAGAATGTCTAGAAATGTTTAATCATGTTTCTTTGGTATGTATAATTATGTACCATATTTTTGTGCAATAAATGTACATATTAGTGTACAATAACACCCTAATTTCGTCCGATTTTTTTCATTTTCTAATTCACCATCCATTTTGTTCATTACACCACAAGCGGATAACAACAGTCAGTACCACTCCACTCCAAAACCTGAAATGGGTTGTAAAATTGGGTTACCCCTGAAAAGTGGCATTTCTGTTACTATTGACTTAAATCCATGACTACTGTACTGCATCGCGGTACCGCAATAAGTTACATCTATTTACCTGGAGTTGCAGCGAGTTGGGGCATAATTGATCAATATATCATCCAAGTATGAATAAGCCTTCCCTTGAAACATTCTCAGTATATGTCCTACAACCAATCAAGTGCAAAATTTTTAGTAAAATTTGTATCATTGCAAAATCTTGTCACTTTACAGTCCAAAGAGTTCAGAATTCAAGGAAATACACAAAGAGAGTGGTTTATGTTGTAATATTTATTAGCATCAAGATTGTCAGAAAGACTTGCTTCATTTCTATAGGTTTTTTGGCAATTAAAGCAATAACAGCACATTTTTTAAGAATGCCCCCCCAATTTTTCAAATATTTTGCGATTTTTGTAGTTGCATTGGTAATTGGCTAGTAAACTATACCTGTGAATGCTAGAGCTCAAAATTGTGTTGCAAAAGAAGGAATTTTGTAATTGGAATATTAGTTATCGGGCGAAGTAGAGCTATGATACAGGGAATTACCATGCGCGAAGCCCCATGCCGGGTGAAGCCGAAGGCTGAACCCGGTATGGGGCTAAGCGCATGGTAATTCCCCGTATCAGAGCGACGCTGAACCCGATAACGAATTTATCATACCACTAAGTTATTCAAAATATATTTATAATAACAAAACGCGTCCGTTCTTTTTTTAAAAACAAATATTTTTCCCATAAATAAAGTATTATTAACCCAAATTTTATGCCCAACGCGTAAAGGCAAAGAATCACACCCGCTCTGTAAATGATCAGGCGAGTACGCGGACACTGACCGGGTATAATGCATAGTACGCGCTGAATACGCGCTCATTGACCTGATACGAAAATATACCCGGTAGGCGGTATCCTTTGATCTCTCCTTAGTGGTCTGATAATAATTAATATCGGATATCTCTGATAATAATTCAACACCCAGCTGCTGGAAATGACCTTATATGAATAGCCGGGAAATTGCGCCATGCACATGTCTACGCTCATCCATGAGGTGGCACTATTTTATCATGGACGGACATAAATTTGACGTTTCCAGCTCTGCCGTTAAATTACAATCAGGGATCCTAATTGTAATCACAAATTTGCTTCTTTTACCGCAAATATCCATTTTTTAGCAATGTCGTTCACAGGTATAGTTTACTAGACAATTACCGACAATTATGCAAAATCTCCAATTTTGAAAATTAAGGGCATGCTTCAAGAAATGTGCTGTTATTGCTTTAACTGATAGGGAAGTTTTGTTTCTGCTTACTCTTATTACCTTGAGTGATTAAAGGTGTGTGTTCCGATCGTCTTTGGGACCCCAGTATCAATTTTGATATCAGATGAAAGGCCGTATTTATTGCTTTAACTGATAGGGAAGTTTTGTTTCTGCTTACTCTTATTACCTTGAGTGATTAAAGGTGTGTGTTCCGATCGTCTTTGGGACCCCAGTATCAATTTTGATATCAGATGAAAGGCCGTATTTTTCTCATTGTCGTCCTGAAATCCATTTCATTCCCAAGATATTAACAAAAAACCGCCGTTTTAGTGGTTAACCATCAATATTAGCACGGTATTGAATAGGACTTTGCAACATGCATTATTGCGTCTACCATCGAAGCCACAAGTTTGTTTCCCACGGTACTTGATGGGGTGTATGTGCAAGTGCAAGTGCCAGGCTCTCATATCAAGTAGAGAACACAATACACATAAATCGGAACAAGCACCTTTAAGAACATAAATGGATATGTCCAGGTAAAAGAATGATAATCCATTCGCAACAATATGAGCAGACTTACACTATGACTGGGAAGGGGGAATATTTTTGACTGGGAGTATACATGTACATGAGATATGGTACAAAATGCAGGAAATTAAGTCACCATGGTTACATTTTATGTCCTTATGGACACTCCTGAGGTAGTACACGGAGGCATTTAAGGCAATTAAGTACTGAAAATTTCTTAGACACTGGTTGACAGGAATTGTTATTTACCAAAATAATTACTGCTTAACTTACACTGCTAAAAATCATTTTATTATTTATCTTTGGAAGTACATGATATATTCATTCATAACCTGTGTCGGTGCAATCCAATCAGATCTAATGTTCGGGTAATACAAGGAGGTTATGAATGTGTTATGACCTCTCTGTGTTCCACTACGCACATCAATAACCTCAAAGCCATGCAAACAAATCCGTATTCACAGACACGAGCAACTTGCAAGTGTACGCACTATTCCCATTTGGGAATTTGGGTAAAGGCTAACCTCCCATACCTTTATAAACAAATTTTATTTGGACCTTTTTCGATACCACCTTTTGGTTACAGTTAGTACATTTTCCAGTTGCAACTTTTGATTACCCTCGTGTTACTGTTTATGAATGAGCAGTGTGCAAGCTTTTGCAGTTAACCTTTTGACTTGGTGGGAAGACAGTGCCCACAAGCATATAAGTGTGGGATGACAATGCAACGGAATTTGTTTAATACCAAGTGTAACACAAATGTGACTTGCTGTTCATACGCAGAGTTCATGTCATTTGTACATGTGTGTTTCATTGTTTAAAACAAACTAGTTCTGAAGAGAGAAAAAATTCTTGGTCCTCAGACCGCTAGTGTCACCTGTCGTCGCGGTAACTCATGAGCAACCCTTGTGGTTGAATTTTGAAGTCACCACCACCCCTTATGCTAGTGAAAATTAGGTTATGCTACTGAAGCTTGCATACAGTTTGAAACCACAGCAAATTGTCATTTTCTCTTCTCACACCCAATGTGTTAAATTTCACTGAATGGCTGTTCTTCAAAATATGACAAAAGTTTAAGTCGTCTAAAATAAAGCCAAATTTGTAAAGTTAAAACCATTCCCATTCTACTACAGTAAAATTAGGATAATTGGATACATTTGCTGACTCTCAACGCTATGCAGATCAGTCTAACAACCCCGGCCCCCTTTGAGAAAAAACTACTAAGTACATAGTTCTCTGGTCTAAGTGTTTAGGACGTCTGTCTATAATGGCAAAAGTCACCCATTCAAATCCGGCTGGGAAGCACATTTTTTTTCAGGACTTGCGTCATGCGCCGCAAACTGTGAGAGAAAAATAAAAGCCTAATTCATCCCTGCTCCCTTATTTCACATACACGTAATTTCAATAGTTTTGAGCTTTTAGAGTATGACCTATTGTCCCAAACCTAACTTCAACAAACAATTAATCTATAGTATAGTAACCTTCACACACATTTAATTGGTTTGCTTAAAAACAATACTGACAGACTGAGTACAAAAATCATCATACATATACTCACATCCGATAAAAAGTCTACAGAGTTGATAGTAGTTTCACACCTATCATAAATTATTGCTTTAAGACTGTTTTATTGGCACCATAAATTGTTTTGGGGGGGGTTTTGTATGGTTTGAAAAAAAGGCGAAAATACAGCAAATCTGTACAATTTTTACTTACAATCAATCACTGACCTCACAATTGTGAAAAAAATTAAAAGTGGATAATGCACATACTTTATAAGCATTTAACCCCTTGGGTCATGACTTGCTCTTCATACCGTATCTCTGTTGGTTTAATTGATATAGTCATGTGAATGCAAAGGTCATAAGTGCAATACGCATTTGACAGAAATTCCCATCAAACATCCTATTATGCCAAGTCTGGTCAGTGGCTCTTGAAATGGTTCGTCAGGTGACAGTCACCTGACGAACCTTTTCAAGAGACAATGGATTCAGGAAGCTATTGAGTATCGCTAATACATTCAACACAAGACGGGCAACACCAGATGACCTTGTTTCACTCACGTAACGATATATTCATTCACTAATCAATGGACAGGCCGCTTTTGAAATATTACAGGGGGGGGGGGGGGGGGGGGGGGGGGGGGGGGGGGGGAGGGGGGGGGGGGGGTGTACCCCTCTTCAGCCCCACCACCAATCTTACCATGTTCCCATCTGCTTAAAACATCAACACAAGTCCCATTTGGGCAACCAATCGGCAGTAGTACTCATGGAGTTAAGGTGATTACATAGTGTCATCCCACTTGCTGCTTTTGTTGCCGCTCTGATGATGAAATACGTCACTAACGCAGTCTGTCAGAACGCTAGCAAGGCGGCTCGAGCAGCAAATCACAGTTGACTTGAAGTCTGGTACAGTTCCAAGCAATAAGCGCCGCTTAACTATAATAGCTTGATCCTGTCAACGGCGTAAACACCACGGCTCGCCGTTTTTTTTTTTTTTTTTAATTTGTTTTTTTTTTTTATTTTTTTTTATTTTATTTTTTTTTTTTTTTTTATTATTTTTATTTTTTTAAGTGGCATTGCCTCTGAAAGAAAAGAGGCAGAACATGTACCCACCTTCAAGTTGCAGATGTGAATAATGTAGATTCCATCAGTTCTAACATGATCGTATAGTACCCATATTTTAATCCGTGTTAGCATGATATCTGGGCCAAAAAGTACCAAGGCCCCAAAAAAATGTTTGTTGCCTTAACCCGACAACCCTAGTAAAACCTCGCGACTCCAAAAATGTTTATGCAAATCGCACAAAAAAAACTAGAATTTCGGCGGTTCTCGCCTTTCTCGCACCCCCCCCACCTATCCCCCCCCGCACCTCCCACCACCACCCCAAAAAAAAGGCCCTCACTCATATTCAAAGGATATAAGCTGTGGCCGCTTCATGACCTTTGACCTTGCACATGACCTTTTGACCTCATCAACACATATAGGGATCCCACATGGCACCTATGATAGAAGTTTGGTTCCAATTTTACTTCAACTTCTCAATTGAGGTCAATTTAAAAAAAACTTAAAACAATTAATGACATACATCCACACATACACATGCACAACGATTGCCAGTGGTCCTGCCAGCTATAGCTGGTCGCCCACAGAATTCTGCCAACCAACCCACAATTTTCATTCCCTTGTCATAACTTTTTTTGTACCTACAGAAAAAAAAACCATCAATACACCTATAATTTTTTTTTTTTGCTGTTCTTTGCCTTGCAATGCTGGCTTATATTCCAAGAATATATGTGAGCCCCCAGCCTATTTCATTAACTTGACCTCACATGAACCTCGAACCTTGGGTATGTTGACCTTTGACCTGGGGTTTTGAACCTTTATGAGGATCCCATGTTGCAACCTTTGTACATGATTTGTGAAGTTATTACTTTTTGGTTCCATTTGGAACTTCATCCCTCAACTTTCAGTTTGAGGTGAATTTTTAAAAATTAAAATAACACCTTAGTGACACACACACCCACACACATACCACACTCCACCACACAACACGGATTGCCAAGTGGTCCAGTCAGCTATGCTGGCGGCACACAAAACCTTTAGATCTTTGCTATGTGTTCATTGAAAAGTAGTGCATGTTAATATGATTTTAGAATTACCATATTTTTGTTCCATTTTTTGCAAAACAAACTTGTTTTTAGGCCTCTTCTTTCTCACATCCGGGCTGTTTGACTAAACATAGTCATAGCCTTTGTATAACATCTTCACTGAAGATGCAACTCCAATGGTTTTTTGTATGATTATTTTGGGGGAAAACGGTCAGGTTACCGCAAAGCTTAAAACACCTAATATATTTCTTTTATCAATTAAGAACATCAGGGATCCAAACTTTGCCATTTTAAGTGCAAGGTGTAATCCATTTATCACTAAATCAACTGGATCGTGCTCCAGTTATCAGAAGTTATGTAACTACTTCAAATAAAGATGCAAAATATGACTTAAAAATACATTTTCTTACTGTTCACTAAATATGGCTTTGTGTTGATATGTAACAACATTAAGTTTCAAGTATCCTAACTCTCTTAACCTGCTCATTTCAATACCAACCAGATGCCTAGATGCCCCCTTAAATGACTCATGAATATGCCTTCAAAGGAAGATCCCTGCAGGCCTTTACCTTTCCCGGTTCTTGTATGGCAGCAAGGGGAAATAGGGCAACCTATTTTCCTGAGGCTATCCCCCCATCAACACCTCGGTTCAGAGTGATGCGGCTGTCAATAGCTCATACTCATGCCAGTTTCCCTTGTACTGGCCTATCACCTGAACCCAAAGGGTGAGGGATGATAGGTAATTAGCCATAGTAGCAAGAAGAAAATAGTAACTCTCTATTTTCTGAGTATAAACCATGTACAGTTAGTATTTGTTTTATTACACTGACTGTTTTTCTGGGAATGAGGATATAAGAAACAGTCAAAAATTTTATCCTGGGAAACAGAACTATAATCCAGAATCCGCCAATTAATACATGATTATTTCATAAATATTCTTGAGGTGAAAAACCAATTGCAGTTTGCAACAGCTTTTCAACTCACAAAGCCTAATTGTTGGTCATACAGTTCTAGTCAGAACGTCCAGTCATTTTACCATTTCTTCATACTACCAGTTCTTTCAATAAATTGATTAGTAAGTTACATGGCAAGAAAGAATTAATCAATAATTACAATGTATGTGGCATTGATATTTATTCTTGCCTCCATGTAAAACCATTGACCAAGGTCATCTAAATCTTTTCAGCTTTAAGGCAAGATCAAGAATAAAACATAAAAGAATCTATATTTTGTGAAAACCATTGTTGTCAGAAATAAACATAAAATACTATTGACGAGAGCTTTGTATATTTTATTTTAACCAAATCATATTGTGAAAAATAGTAAAACACATCTGTTAAATAATATTGAACTTTGATGGATAAATGCAAATTGGGGCAAGACATTTTCCCATCAACAAGAAA
>JAMKCH010025250.1:0-63807 GCA_023653785.1 Ophioderma brevispina
ATCAGTTGTCAAAATTGTGTCGCCATTGCTTTAAGTAGCTCTAAAAATAAAAGAGACAATTTGCATGGGCCAAACAGCTGTGTGCGAAAAACAACATCTTCGGTGCACATGAATCCCCCATATCCACTTAAATGTTAAAATAGTTTAATTTCCAAGTACCAAGTTTCCACCCCCCGCCTTCAGTTTTTTCCCCGGCTTGCTAAAACCCCTTTTTGGGGCCAAATTATTTAATGCAATTGCCAATTGAAATGTTACGCTCCTTTTCATCAAAAACAAACATTCACCGGGGTATAGGTAAGATACAGTGTGATCCCAAAGTGATGAATGGGGGGGGGGGGAGTGGTAACCACCCCACCCCCTTCGGAAGAGAAGTACTAACATGCCTAACACAACACAGGAACATCACACTTGATTTAGGTACCAATAGATAGATATGGTCCTCCTCTTTCCATTGATACCAAAATCAGTATCAACATGCCTAGCATACGTCACAATGACGTCATAAAGTTCGCATGTCAGCAACACTGCAATTTCCATAGACACACGCAGTGAAAAATTCAATTTTTCGCCAAAAAAGGTTAGGAAAATCAGATTTTCATGCGGTTTTCGACTCTAACTTGATGGGAAATGACTAGTTTTCTATAAGACAGGCATTTTAGAGCTATAATCAGGTGTTTGAGTCGCAAAATTTCGAAATATCAATTTTCCACCCTTATTCAGTATTTTCGTACTTTCCTCAACATATGAACGCGGTGACGTCTAATGGGGATGTTGGTACTTATTTTGGTACCAAGGAATGAAGAAAGCTTTAACTCTATCCTTTGGTACCAGGAATTGGGTGTTCAGTAACGAAAATCACAGGGAGTTTCGTTACAACAATGGCTCAGGAACGAGGTTACAATCTATCCAAAACCACCTGTTACTCCATTGGGTGATGGAAATACTATAGATCAAACAGTGTGTATTTAGATATGCGCCACTAAGGGAGAAAAAAAAATGCCCGGATTTTGTTTTTATCATTAGTTTGACATTCATCAATCACTAAAAAGGGCAACGTGGTTAATACGTTTCATGATTTTTAACATGTTAACAAACATCACAAACAACAAACCACATAACAAAATCTACATTACAAAACACCTTCCCCCTTCCACATGTTAATACAATCATTCTTTTTTAGAGTTGAATATGATATTTTACCCCTATTGCCATTTATCTTTGCACCTGTTTGATCACTGTCGTGCTGTGGGAGAAAACACATTCACATATGGAGTGTTGACTAATGAAAAGCAAGTAATCAATATCAGGCAGAAATTTCCTCCAGGGCGATGTTCCAACAACGACTCTTGTAGGGTAAGTTATTAAAGGTCGCTATAGTCTGTATACAACCGTGCTATTTCAAAATAGTGGAAATTGCAGGAAGGGACGACATCAGGTGCAAACAGTGAAAGTAAGAAGGAATACACGGTATGGAGGGTTGAGCGGAACAGAATGCGTGGGAGGTTTGAGCGAGCTTTTAATTTAATTTATATATAGTTTTGCTCTATCAATGTTCGTATTGTAAGTAATTGCATGTAACAAGGGATTCAAGTTGTCTTTTAGTGCTAACAGGTAACACGATAAATATATATTTTTAGACCGTGTTATCGGCGTGTTATTTTCAGATATATTAAGATCCTATAGCGCGCGACTTGTGAATAAAGTACATAGCACTTTAATCTTTATAATACTTTCAACTTTATGGATGACCTCTCCGTCCTTCCATGATAGAAGGACGCCCTGGTGGAGAAATGTGGAAGTATATTTTATCTTTACTCAACCAATTTTAAGAGCTGCCTTTGGCAAATCAGAATCGATTTGCTTCAGTTAAATCTTGCCCAACTTTCGATAACAAAGAACTCGTCATACGTAGTTGAACTAACGCAACGTGCATTTGGAGAAATGTGGCATTGTCCGCATCACATAACGAAGTATTTGTCGAAAATCTATTCTGCGCAGCCTCATAGCATCGTATCTGCATTTTGAAGTTTTCACGGTTTCACATAACGACGTATTTGTGCGACGTATTTTTCAGTTCACGGTAAAGTTGCTATTTTGTTGTTTACACATAGTGACGTATTTGCACCAACGCATCACATAACGACGTATGTGCGCGTCGTATTTGTGATTTACACGTTGAAATTGCCATTTTGTCGTTTTCACGTAGTGATATATTTTATTTAACATATTTTTCGCATATGAAAATAAATTAGAAGTTGATTAGTTAAATATATTTATTTTAGCGATTTTGCGCTAGGTCTTTATTGAAATATATGTTTTGCTTAACAGAATAGAGCAAATTAAGATCGCAAATTTTTCAAAGCCGCTTTTCTCGAAATGCGTATTTTGCAAATAGTCGCTTTGTGACGCGGCCGAAGATTTGTGTTTACAATTAAAGCTGGACTTTAAAGAGACATGAGGAGATTTCCAGAAAGAAGCACCTCCAATTTTTCTCGAACCTATGTTTTTTTACATATTTGGAATGCTTACCAATGTATTAGATCACACCTGAAGTGAATAAGCCGAATACGCCCTCTTTATGTAATAAGATGGTGATTTAGTAGTTTCTGTCGTGCACGACAGAAAGTCAAAGCATGGGTTTTCTATGGGGGACGATTACGATAGCAGGCAAGTTCAAAACAAGGTTTGCGGTTTTCTTTTGCGCCTGTTTGTCCTGTAAACCTTCCAAACGTTCTCGGTAGGTGGTCTACAACCGATCCAGTGAAATTGAGAGAAATTCATATCCCAAAAAAATCTCCTCCTGTCACTTGAAACAATAAGTCCTTTCAAAACCACTAAGTAACTGTGGTTACACACCGATGTTACCTATGATGACAATACACCATTTAGATAGATCTCAGGATCTTAGAAAAGTGTATTTTACCACCTACTAAACATGTAGGTGGCAGTAGTATATATAAGACACCTACATGGGAAAACACTATGACGCATTTGTTAACGTGATTAAGCACTTGAGAACTAAAATCGAGCAAAACACCTTTAAAACTTTAGAAGAAAAAGAGCAATCAATGCCAAGTAGTAATTGCGTGTCTGCAAGGTGTAACAATGGTTTTGGTAATCGATCAAAACTCGACATTTAGCCATCGTGATCATAATGAATATGTCGAATTTTGCATCTTTATATTAAATGTCAGCGTTCTGCTTTGTGTAAGCGTCCATGCATGGTTTCATTATTCAACCGTTTATTCGTCGAGATGGATGAAAATGTACTTCGCATACTTTCAGTACTTTCTGCTCTGAACCAAATATCTTTCCCATGCTGGTGGTTAGTCTGCATGAGCAGAGGTTGTTATAGTGCCATATACAGTCTTGTAAACCAAACACCCTAAAACCATATTGGATCACCGAATCCTAATACAAAATGGCCAAATCTCATTCTTTGAGAGTTTAATGGGAGCCATTGCTGTTGGGCAGTGAAGCCTCACTCCTTTTTAAGATTATTTCCTTTTACCTCCACTATTAGAGTGATTTTCACTCTTTTCAGACATTTTATTAATTTTTCAATGCAAAGAGTAAGAAAGACAAATGCTCAAAAATAGTGGAACTATAATAACAGGTTGGCCGGAATCGAACCAACAGCATATGTATTAATATTAACTCACTCCTAGAACCAAGCTGTCCTAAACCATAAAATAGTCAAAAATAAAAACCATACGAACTAATAAAAATGTGTGTGGCAACGAGCGATAAATGTGTATCTCTAGGTATTAGGTTCTATAGTCAATAATAAATAATATCGCTAGTCAATAAAATCCAAAAATTCGCTTTGGCTTTGCTGGATTCCCACCAGTAAATACCGTGAGAAACCGGTAAGCCAGTCCCACCAAACTGCTTCAAATGAGGTGTTTTTTTTTTTTTGGTGGACCCTCGCCTAAGTATTAATAATACCCTAAAAACTGAGAGACATGATGGCGAGATCTGGGTTACACATCATGAGTTGATATCCAATATTAGTCATAAAAATCGTAAAGATCAAAGAATATTGGGTCATTGATAATTGGACTGAAAAAGTGCTGTGACCTCCAGGGTCCACACGCCACGGTGCAATGCTAGTCATCACGGTCCAGTAGCTCTATGAAAATGTTGGGGATAACTAACTACCCTAATTTCATGATTGTAATTTTCGGTTAGGAGATTATTAATCTTCAGCAGAATGTTAGCTTTAAGTCTGATATGTTCCATTGAGGAGAAAATGAGTTTTCATCTCGGACCATTTTTGTAGCGGAACAAATGGAGAGCGTATTTAGTGGTGTGAAACCTAACGCAGGGTGTATAGATAGAGACGTGACTATAGCGAAAAGTTTGTGACCTCCACCTGACCTCGTTAAGTCAATTTGATCTTGTCCAACGTTGTTTTCAAAACACTATGATGAAAGCATCCCCCCCTGGCCTAGTGTTGTCTGTGCAGAGCGGGGGGGGGGGCAGCGCAGGAGAACTGCCCGAGTGGCAGGCAATGGTTAAGTATAGTGAAAGAGACCTGTAAAACACTCTAGGCTGGCTGATCTTGTCACGAATGTAAAAAATGGACCGAGTGCAAAATCAGCAGTCTGGCTTTTTTGCGCCATGGCTTTAGCCGCTTAAATAAGCCACAATAAATGGATAAGATAAGCCATTACAAACTTTTGTGATGTTAGGCCTACATGTGCCGGATTTTTAACCAATTATCCGCAGCTCCTTTTTTACCCAGAAAGTGAAGCTATTTTGAAACATGTTAAAAATTGAAAGTGTTTTGTCAGCTAAGCTATAATAGGAACTTTGGTGTGACATGACTTACAAAAAAGAGCCTCCCCCCCCGATGAACCCCCCTCCACGAAACCCCCCTCTTTTCCCTGCTCAAAGGCCAGGTGCAATAAGGAGCAAAGAGTAGGTTATTTTTATTTCTTTATATTGCGTTATAGCAATGGAAAACAGAAATGCAGTTGCGTAAATTTCTTTGACATTGGTGGGAAGGGGGATGGGGTTGACGAAAATGTATGAATGAAAAAGGTTTTTGCTGCAAAGATCCTTACTAGCACCAAAAATTTGCCATTTTAAGAAGCAAATCCTTAAATGGTAATTGCAATTAGAACAAAATGCGCGCGAAGCGCGTCTGAAATTTTGCCATTTTAAACTATTTATGGTAAATATAAGGTTTATTTAGGACAAAAACAATGAACAGGCATCAACTTTGGGAGGGGGGGTGATCCTATTGACCCCATCACCCTCATCAATATTGGGGGGATTTCCCCCCAATCCCCCCCGGGATTTACGCCTATCAGAATGGTGTTTTTGGGTGAGCCCTATGTAAGAAAGCTTCCGTAGATAGCAGCATATGGATATTTTAGGACATACTATTTTGTTGTTTTGTTTAAAAAAAAATATCTCATGCATGATCACAACATGTGAAGGAGGTTTCAAGTAGACAAAAATGCATTTAATTACAAATCTTAGATCTCTATAGGATTCACAAAACCAGTACATAACGTGAGAAACCGGTAAGTCCAGCCCCCACTGCAATGAAGTGGTTTTTTTGGTGTACCCTCACCTAATTATACCCTAAAAACTGAGAGAAATGGCGAGCTCTGGGTTGCAAATAATGTTTGCTATCAATATTAAGTATAAATTCTGTGGGAATATCAAAAAACAAGATTGTCCATTGACATGGTATTTTGATCCGACAAACCAATTTTAAACCGTATTCGTTATACAGGGACACACCTGACTGAAAAGTGCTGTGACCTCCAGGGTCACGGTGCATGCTAGTCTTCACTTTCCCAGTAGCTCGAAATTGGGGGGGTAACTACCCTAATTTCATGATTGAGTCGGTAGGAGATATGATGATCTTCAAAGCAGAATGTTAGCTTTAATGTTCGGAGATGTTTTCCATTGAGGAGAAAATGAGTTTTTCTTCACTCGCCCCATTTTTCTACAGGAGCAATGGGAGCAGTCGATTTAGTGGTGTGAACCTGCTAGTGGAATGCATCTGAACTCGAAGAGAATGCTATCTTACCAAAAGGAGATATTAAATACCCCATTTACAGCAGTTTTCACCATAGAAAAACTTGAATAACGGCATGAACCTCGGGAGAGCTCCCTACAATACCGAGAAATAGTCTTTGTTACATGTTTAGTGGTGTTTAACAACTCCTTCAGGACCTAAACGGTGCATAATGCCTCGGCGCCAGACAGATTTCAGCAGCTCAAATTTTGATCACTACTCCGCCGGAAGACGTTATCCAGTTTTGGCCATGCGATATCAACAAATCTTTAAATGGCGGCGATTTACCGGCAAGCTAGCTGGCTTAAAACCTTCGTTTTTATTCTTCTATATTCATAAACCATGTATAACGGTATGCGATAGTGCCGCTGCCTCCTTTACTTCATCATGTTTCAATACAAGCAAGATTTTAGGCATCTCTGGGAAAAGATAAAAATCAACTTGATCCAGACAACTACTTTATCAATTTTCAAAATAGTTAAAAGCATGGTTGAAGTTTGAAAATCTTTGAGCTGTGAATGTAATCAATAGGTGTAATCACACTGGTCGGATGTCAACGGGCTATAACGCTGGTCATATTTTCCCTGGAAATACAAAATCCGAAGCATTTAAATAAGGATAAATGCCGCCTGCACGTGGACAATGGTTTTGCTTCGGTTCAATATCTGTGAGGGTGAGGGCGTTCTGGCGTTATTTATAATTCTCATCGTCCAAACCAATGCAGCTCTTGGACAGATTATACTTAAAACTGCATACCTATGATACCAGAAAGATTATTCTCTTTCGAAGATCATACCATTAGTCTGTTAAATTAAAACAACAACCCGAACCGTTGGGTAAATTCCAATAAGAAACCTACCTACCTGGGAACGGGACGAACTCAATGCATTTTTACGACAACCAACGCAATGGGTATTTTATAATGAAACGTTCTTTGAAAGGGTGCGGCGACTGGTTTTGTGGCTTTGATTGTCTAACGACGAGTGGCAATTTCTCTCGTACCATACGGTTCCTTGGTTATTAAAAATTTCTTCAAGGCATTGGCCTTTAGGGCCCGGGGTGGGGTGGGGTGACAACAATGATGACATTTTTTGTGTCTAATTCAAATATCGGTGTCAAGCCAACTAAATTTTCACATTTAACAATTAATACATTTTGCGGTATGGATAACCCTACCTACTATCCACCCAATCAAAGATTAAAAAAAAAAAAAAAAGAGAAAAAAACAAAAACAAAAAGAAAAAAAAAAAAAAAAAAAAAAAAAGAAAAGAATCATTTGTCGGAAATTATTTGCCACATTATCCGAGGGCAAATATCCAAATAAATTGAACTAATTTGGGTAAGATAATTTTTGTGGTCATAAACCTAACCCTAAGTAGCGGTTTTAAACTCAAATGGGTCACTTTAAGGTTGTCGATAATATGCGCGGTATTTTTAAGTGTACAACTTAAAAAAGGCAGGTTGAATTAAATTGAACTTTTGGAATAAGGTTCAGTGTGAATTGGACTTTCATGGAATAAATCAAATAAATAGATTTGGCATCTGCACCAAGTTTAAGTATACTAACATACCCTTCAATTGTAAGACTAAAAGCAGCAAAATAGGACACAATCTGATTTAAGTCAAACATTCTATACGCATTTAACCTTTGAAATCAAAAGCTCCTACAGTGAAATGTGCACCATTAAAAAAAAAAAAAAAAAGAACCTCCAAAGTGATAATTAATTTCTCATCAGAAGAACTGTCTGCAACAGAAGTCTGATATTTAAACGTTCAAAATGTACATAGCAGGTTTTCCCTGGACCAGCGACGATGACTCTGCTAAAAACTTCCATACACTTTATTAACTTCCCTCGCTTCAGTGATAACTGTGCCCTCGCTCTAATTACTTTATGTTTTTGTTATCTGAGAGACAAAATCGTCAAGGACGAATGTTTCATGTTAAAAGCGTGAATATGTAGGTAGTAACAGTAGCTTTACGCGCACTTGACTTCTAAGAAATGGGGTACGTACCTCTATGGCCTACATAGGAAACACAAAACGTTCCACAATGTTCCCGAACGTCCGAGATTGATTAGAATTCGGCTTGATTTGTAACAATCCCAAAGAAAATTCTGATAACGTTATAAAGTTATACGAACCGGTCACACTTTGGACATATTGTCCACCGGGAGCCAAAGTCCGGGATCCATAGACGACAACGGCATAAGCGTGAAACTAATGTGAGTGAAGAGTCAAACTGAATCGAGTGCCCTATTCTTTCCCGTGTAGCCGGACATGAGTACGAAGGAGAATAATTACTTAATACACCGGTTCGAACAGTTCAAAACACATATTAACAAAAGTTGAATGAAAGTTCTGTTCTATACAGTGTGAGTAAGCGCTAGAAAAAATTTGCCATTTAGACGCTAAAATCATTAAATGTAATGGTAATTAGAACAAATGCGCGCGAAGCGCGCTGAAATTTTGCCAATTTTAAACTATTATGGTAAAATAAGAGATTATTAGGACAAAACGACATGAATCAAGCATTCAACTTTGGTTTGGGGAGGGTGACCTATGGACCACTCACCCTCAATCAAATATGGGGGGAATATCTCCCCCCGAACCCCCCCCCCCGGATTTACTTACCCTATGCCAGAAATGGTGGTTTTTGGGTGAGCCCTATGTAAGAAATCTTCATAGATCGGCAATCTGTGATCTTTTAGGACAATACTAATTTTGTTGTTTTTTGTTTAAAAAAAATATTCTCATGAATGATCACAACATTGAAGGAGGTTTCAAGTAGACAAGCAATGCATTAATTTACAACAATCTAGATCTCTATAAGATTCACAAGAACTTAGAAAAACCAGTAAATCCACGGTGAGAAACCGGTAAGTCACAGCCCCCACTGCAACTGAATGTTTTTTTTTGGTGACCCTACCTCAGTATAAAGCCCTAAAAACTGAGAGAAATGGGAGATCCTGGGTTCCGACTCAGGTTGCTAATCAATATTAGTAATAAATCCTGTAGTGAATATCAAAAAAAAAAAGATTGTCATTGATATGGATTTGATCCGACAAACCAATTTTAAAACCTATTCTTACAGGTAACCCTGACTGAAAAAGTGCTGTGACCCTCCAGTGTCCACGTGTGCATGCTAGTCTTCCACGGTCCAGTAGCTCGGAAATTTTGGGGATAACTACCCTAATTTCATTATTGATTCGGTAGGAGGATTGATGATTCGTCAAGCAAATGTTAGCTTTAAGTCTTAAGCTGGTTTCTCATTGAGGAGAAAATGACTTTCTTATCTCGCCCATTTTTTCTACAGGAACAAATGGGAGCATATTTAGTGGTGTGACCACCTTACTAGTGGAAGGCATCTGAACTCGAATGAGAATGCTACTTACCAAATGGAGATATTAAATACCCAATTTCACAGTTTTCACCCTACAAACTGAATAACTGCATGAACCTCGGTAAAGCCCCTACAATACCGAGAATAGTCTTTTTTGTTACTGTTTGGGTTTAACAAACTCCTTTCAGTACCTAAACGTGCATAAGGCCTCGGCGCCAACAGATTTCATTCAGCTCAAGATTTTGATAAACTACGCTAAGACTTTATCCTTTTGGCCATGCGATATCAACAAATCTTTAAATGGGTGGCGTTTACCGGCAGGGGCTTGGCTAAAGAAATGAGGGCCTTTCGTTTTCTATGTCAGAAACAAGTTAACAACTTATATTATGCATAGGCCCGCGCTGCCTCCTCCTCATGTTCAATACCAAGCAAGTTTTAGACATTCTGGGGAAAAAGATACAAAACTGAATCCAGACAACTAACTTTATCATTTTCAAAATATAAGTCATTGGTTGAAGTTTCAATCGTTGAGCTGTGAATGTAATAAATTAGGTGCTATCACTAACTGTCGATGTACACGGGCTACGCTGGCATATTTTCCGGAAATCCAATTCCGAAGCATTTTTATATGATCCATGCCTGCACGGGACATGGTTGTGACGTTCGTTTCACTACTGTGAGCGTCCTGGCGTTAATGAGATATCACATCGCAACCATGCATCTCTTGACAGATTAAAACTGCAACCTATGATCCAGAAAAAAAAAAACAAAAAAAAATTTCTTTCGAATATCATAACAGTATCTGTTGTAATTACAACCCTGTTAAATCCAATGAAGACTACTGGGACGAACTCAATGCATTTTTACGACACGCATTGGTATTTTATAATTGAAAGTTCTTGAAAGGGGTGCGGCGACTGGTTTGTGGCTTTGATGTGTTTAGAACGGGACGAATTGCAATTTCCTATCTCTCGTACATACTGGTTGTCTTGGTTATTAAAATTCTTACAAGGCCATATGCTTTTTTAGGGCGGGGGTGCCACAATATAGAACTGTTTTGTGTCATAATTCCAATATCGGTGTAAGCCACTAAATCTTCACATTAACAAGTATACATTTCGTATGATCCCTACTATCCACCCAATCAAAGATTAGATCATTGTCTGAATTATTTGCCAAATTATCCGAAGGGCAATATCCAATAAAAATGAACTTACTTTGGTTAAGATAGTTTGTGGTCATCCCTAACCCTAATTAGCTGGGTTTACTCAATGGTGGTCAGCTTTATGCTTGGTTCGATACATATTTGACGCTGTATTTTTTTAAGTGTACACATTAAAAATGCATTTTGGAATGTAAATGAACTTTTGGAATAATGGTTCCCTTGGGTGATGACTTTCCATGGAATAAATCAAAAAATCATATTTGTGCATGCCTGCCCAATATAAGTTATACAACATACCCTTCATTGTAAGAACTAAAAGCCAGCCAATAAGAACACACTCGATATTTAAAGTCCAAACATTCTAGCGCATTAACCTTTGAAATCAAAAGCTCCTACGTGAAAACGTGGCATGTCACCCATTTTAAAACCTCCTATGTGCATAATTTATTTCTTATCAAACTGTCTGCAATCAGAAGTCCTGATATTTCACAGTTCAATGTACATACCAGGTTTTCCTCCTGCCCCAGCGACGATTGACTCTGCTAAAAACTTCCATACACTTTATTAACTTTCCTCTTCTCCGTGATTCAACTGTGCCCGCTCCGCTCGCTCTATATTACTTTATGTTTTTTTGTTAACTTAGACCAATCGTCCAAGGAGCGAATTTTCATGTAAAAAATCGGGACATCTGTAGGTAACAGTAGCTTTACGCACTTGAACTTTTCTAGAAATGGGTACGTACCTCTATGGCCTACCTAGGAACACAAAACGTTCCACAATGTTCCCGAACGGTCCGAGACTTGATTAGGATGGGCTAGATTTGTTTACACCAAAGAACATTCTGATAACGTTATCAAGTTATAACGACGGTCACACTTTGGGACAGTATAGTCCACCTGGAGCCACAGTCCGGGGCCCTCCATAGACGCCAACGTAAGAAACGTGGAAAACTAATGTTGCGTGAAGATCAACTGAATCGAGTGCGCCTATTCTTTACCGTTGTAGCCGGACTATGAGTACGACGGATAATAATTACTACTACAAACAACACCGGATTTCGACCATCAAAACACATATTAACAAATGTTGAATGAACGTTCTGGCTATACAGTGTGAGTAAAAAAAAAAACCTAACATTCAAATAAAAAATAATTAAAATATTTTTAGAATTCTTTTTGCTCAATGTTTGCTTTTGTTTAAAGAGGGATACGCAAGGCTTTCAGCAACGTTTTTGGTGTCATTTGAACGTTGGAGGAAAAAGTTATGCCTATTTTGCTGAGAGAACTTAAAAATCCTGTTTGCCGATTTTGATGCCAAACAAAGATGCTCGTTTAAACAGGATATACAAGCACCTATTTAGGGCTCGTAAATTTGGCTGTGTTTGAGAAACACCGCAAGGTTTTGTTTGGTGGCAATTTCTTCTTCGTTATTTTTTTAATCTGAATTTAAATGTTAAAACAATCAAATGGAAGAAGCAGCATACAATATAATATATTAGAATGAAATAATCTAAGTGCTTGTGTTGGTCAAACATTGCACAGACACAGGCACTACATAAAATAACTAAAAAATGTAGAAATAATCAAATAGTGCTGTGTTTTGTCAAACACAGCACAGGCAAAACAAATAAAATACATAATTGAAATAACATGTGCTGTGTACTTGTCAAACATAGCAGACAGAACACAGCAACATAAATCACTAAGAATTGAAATAATATATTGTGTTTGTGTTTGTAAACACCGCCCCAGAACACAACAATACAATAAATATAGAGGAATAAGATAAGTGCTGTTTTGTCCAAACATATTCACAGACCCAGCAATAAACAATAAAATATATAGAATGAACTAATATATTGCTGTGTTTTGGTCCCAACTAGCCGACATAACACAGCAATATAATACAATACATAATTGAATAAATCAGTGCTGTTTTGTCAAACATAGCACAGAACCACCAAGATAATAAAATACATAAGAATTGAAATAACGGGCTGTGTTTGTTAAACACAGCACAGAACACAGCAAAACAATAAATACGTAAGAATTGAAATAATATAGTGCGGTGTTTGTCAAACATATCACAGAACACAACAATAGCAATAAAAACCTAAAAATTGAAAAACATGTGCTGTGTTTGTCAAACACAGCACAGAACACAGCAAAACAATAACAACGGTAGAATTGAAATAATATAGTGCTGTGTTTTGTCAACATAGCCCCATAACACAGCGAATATATAAAAATACATAAAATTGGAAATAATATATGCTGGTTTTGTCAACATAGCACAGGAACACACCATATATAAAGACCTAAGAATTGAAATAACGTGCTGTGTTTGTCAAACCAGCCAAGAACACAGCAAAAACATAAAATACGTAAGAATTGAAATAATATAGTGCTGTGTTTTGTCAACATGCGACCGAACACCAACCATCAATAAAATACTAAGAATTAAATAACATGGTTCTGTGTTGTCAAACAAGCAACAGAACACAGCACAACAATAAAATACGTAAGATTGAAATAATATATGCGTTGGTTTGTCAACCTAGCACAGAACACCACAATACAATACATACATGAATTGGAATAATATAGTGCTGTGTTTTGTCAAACACAGCACATAACACAGCACAACAATAAAATACATAATATTGAAATAATATAGTGCTATGTTTGTCAACACAGCACAGGAACACACAAAACAATAAAATGCATTAGAATTGAAATAATATAGTGCTGTGTTTTGTCAAACACAGCACCGAAAACCAGCAAAACAATAAATACTTAAAGAATTGAAATATTTAGTGCTGTTTTGTCAAACTAGCACAGACACAACAATACAATATAACACAAAGAATTGAAATAATATAGTGCTGTGTTGGTCAACATAGCCACAGAACACAGCAATATCATAAAAATACATAAATTAATGAAAATAATATAGTGTTGTGTTTGGTCAACATAGCACAGAACACAGCAATATAAAAAATACATAAGAATTGAAATACTGTGGCTGTGTTGTCAAACACAGCATCAGAACACCGCAAAACAATACAATACATAAGATTGAAATAATATAGTGCGTGTTTGTCAAACATAGCACAGAAACAACAATACCAAAAAATACATAGAAATTGAATAAATAGTGTCTGTGTTTTGTCACGACCAGCCGACAGAACACAGCAATTAAGCAAATACATAAGAATTGAAATAATATATTGCTATTTGTCAAACCAGCACAAACCGACAGCAAAAGAATAAAATACATAAGAATTGAAATAATAATAGTGTCTGTGTTTGTCAAACCTAAGCCGACGAACAAGCAATATAATATTACAGAAAATTGAATAATATAGTGTATGATGTTTGGGCAAACATAGTACAAGAACACAGCAAAACAAATGCATTAGAATTGAAATATATGTCTCTGTTTGTCAAACCCAGACACAGAACACAGCAAAATTAATACAATACGCGCAAGAATTGAATTAATATAGTGCTGTGTTTGTCAAACATGGCACAGAACACAACAATACATTAAAATACATAAGAATTGAAATAATATAGTGCTGTGTTTTGTCAACATAGCCGACGACACAGGCAAAATAATCAATACATAGAAACTTGAAATAACATGTGTCTGTTTTGTCAAATACAGCACAGAGCACAGCAACACAATAAATACGTACGAATTGAAATAATATAGTGCTGTGATTGTCAATATAGCACAGAACACAACAATACAATAAATACATAAGAATTGAAATATATAGTGCTGTGTTTGTCAACATGCCGACAGAGCACAGCAACTACTAAATACATAAATGGAAATAATATAGTGCTGTGATTGTCAAACATAGCACCAGAACACAACAATACATAAATACATAAGAATTGAAATCATATAGTGCTGTGGTTTGTCAAACATAGCAACATAACACACAATCAATAAAATACAAGAATTGAAATAACATGGCTGTGTTTGTCAAACACAGCACAGAACACAGCAAAACAATAAAATACTTCAAGAATTGACATAATATAGTTTCTGTGTTTGTCAAACCATAGCCGCAGCACACAGCAATATAATAAAATACATAAAATTTGAAATAATATAGTGCTGGTGTTGGTCAAACATAGCACAGAACACAGCAAATATAATAAAATACATAGGAATTGAAATAATATAGTGCTGGTTGGGCTCAACACAGCACAGAAACACAGCCAAAATAATAAAATACATTAGAATTGAAATAATATAGTGAGGTGTTTGTCAACCATCGCACAGAAAACACAGCATATAATGAAATACATAAGAATTGAATATTTCGTGCTGTGTGTTGTCAAACATGACACAGAACACAGCATATAATAAAATAAGAAGAAATTAAAAATTAGGCTGGTTTGTAAAACAGCACAGAACACAGCAACAACAATAAAATAAATTAGATTGAAAATACATATAGTGATGTGTTGTCAAACACGCACGAACACAGCGGAAACAATAAGATACATTAGAATTGAAATAATATTAGGGCGCAGTTTGTTTGTCAAAAAAACTGCACCGAACACAGCAAAACAAAAAATACATTAGAATGAAATAATATAGTGTGTTGTTGTCAAAATAACCAAACACAGCAAATAATAAAATTACATAAAGAAATGAAATAATATAGTGCTGTGTTTGTCAAAACAGCATCAAAACACAGCAAAAACAAAATAAAATACATTAGAATTGAACTAATATAGTGCGTGTTTGTCAAAACATAGCACAGAACACAGAAATATAAAAAAAACCTAAGACTGAAATAATATTAGTGCTGTTGTCAAACATAGCACAGAACCCCAGCAATAAATAAAATACAGAAGGAATTGAAATAATATAGTGCTGTGTTTGTCAAACACAGGAACAGAATCAGCAAAATAATTAAATAAAATAACATTTAGAATTGAAATTAATATAGTGTGTGTTTGTCAAACATAGCACAGAACACAGCAATATAAAAAATAACTAAGACTTGAATGAATAGTGCTGTTTGTCAAACACAGCAAAACACAGCCCCCCCCCCCCCCCCCCCCCCAAAACAATTATTTAAAATAATTAGCATTGAACTAATCTAGTGCTGTGTTTGTAAAAACATAACACATGAACACAGCAATTTATAATAACATACATAAGAAATGAAATAATATAGTGCTGTGTTTGTCAAAACACAGCACAGAAACACAGCAAAAACAATAAAATACATTAGAATTGAAATAATATAGTGCTGGGTTTGTCAACATAGCACAGAACACAGCAATCTAAAAAAAAACCTAAGACTTGAAATAATATTAGTTACTGTTGTTGTCAAACATAGAGCACCAGGACAAGCAATCTTAAAATAATACATAAGAATGAAATAAATATAGTGCTGGTTGGTCAAACGTAGCACAGAACACAGCAATATAATAAAATACATAGAATGAAATAATATAGTGCTGTGTGTCAAACAGCCCAGAACACAGCAAAAAATAATAAAATACATTAGAATTGAAAGTAATATAGTGATGGTTTGTCAAACATCGCACAGAACACAGCCAATAACTGAAATACATAAAGAATTGAAATAATTTCGTGCTGTGTTTGTAAACATGAACAGACACAGCAAATATACTAAAATACTAAGAAAGTAAATAAAGATAGTGCTGTGTTTGTCAAACACAGCAAAGAAACAAAGCAAAAAATCGATAAAATACATGAGACTTGTAATAATATAGTGCTGTGTTTGTCAAACACAAGCACAGAACACCGCGAAACAATAAGATACATTAGAATTGAAATAATATTAGTGCTGTGTTGTCAAAAACCAGCACCGAACACAGCAAAACATTAAAAACATTAGATTAGAATTGAAAGAATATAGTGCTGTGTTGTCAAACATAACACAGAACACAGCATATAATAAAAATAATAAGAAATGAATAATATAGTGATGGGTTTGGCAACAAGAGAACACAGCAAAACAATAAAATTACATTAGAATTGAAAGAATATAGTGCTGTGTTGTCAAACATAGCACAGAAAACAGCAATATAAAAAAATACCTAAGACTTTGGAAATTAATTGTTTGCTGTTTGTCAAACATTCGCACAGAACACAGCAAAAAATAAAATACATAAGAATTGAAAATATATGTTAGTGATGTGTTGTCAAACAGCACATACAGAAAAATAATTATAAAATACATAGAATTGAAATAATATAGTGATGTGTTTGTCAAACATAGCCCAGGAACACAGCTAATATAAAAAAATACCGAAGATTGAAATAATATAGTGCTGTGTCAAACATAGCACAGAATACAGCAATAAAATAAAATACATAAGACTTGAAAAATTATGTGCTATGGTTGTCAAACAAAGCTAAGAACACAGCAAATAATAAAATACATTAGAATTGAAATAAAATAGTGATGTGTTGGTCTCAACATAGCACAGAACACAGCAAGATAATTAAAAATACATAAATAATTGAAAATTCGTGCTGAGTATAGTTAGAAACAGGCACAGAACACAGCAATATAATAAAATAATAAGAATGAATAATATAGTGCTGGTTTTGTGCAAAACACAGCAAAAACAATAATATAACATTTTTATTTTTTAATAATTCCTTCACTTCGTTTGTCAAAAACATAGCCAGAACACAGCAATAAAAGAAAAGACATAAGAATGAAAATAATATAGTGCTGTGTTTGTCAAACACAGCCACAGATACAGCAAAAATAAAAAATACATTAGAATTTAAATTAATATAGTGGATGTGTTTGTCAAAATAGCACAGAACACAGCAATTATAAAATACCTAAAGACTTGAAATAATATAGTGATATGTTTGTCAAACATAGGAATACAGCAATAAAATAAAATACATAAGAATTGAAATAAATATAGTGCTGTGTTGTCAACACGCAAGAAACACAGCAAAACAATCAAATACATTAGAGTAAATATAAGTGTGTGTTTGGTCAAAACATAAACAAGAAACAGCAATATAATAAAATACATAAGAATTGAATATTCGTGCTGTGTTGTCAAACCATTTTTTTTGAAGCCCCCCAACTGAACCAGAATAAATAAAGACAGAAGAATATGAAATAATTATAGTGATGTGTTGTCAAACACAGCACCAGAACACAGCAACACAAAAACAGAGAATTGAAATAATATAGTGCTGTGTTGGTCCCAACCATTGCACCAGAACAGCAATAAAAATTAAATACATTAGAATTGAAATAATATTAGTGCTGTGGTTGTCAAACACAGCACAGAACACAGCAACAAAAAAATACAGTAGAATTGAATAAGATAGTGCTGTTTTTGTCAAACAGTTGCACCCGAACAGCAATTTAAAATAAAATCCATTAGAATTGAATAATATAGTGCTGTGTTTGTCAACATAGCACAGAACACAGCAATAAAATAAAAATACCCACAAAAATTAAATACTCGTGATGTGTTTGTTAAAACAAACACAGCACTTTTCAGGCAAAATCGGCCAAAATCCCACACTTTGTAAGGAAAATGGTGATAAAGGGTTTCAATGAAAAAAATCATAATCTACATACATTTTTCCCTAGAAATGACATTAAAAATAAACATGGTTATTTGTCCGTGTATGATTTTTTACCACTTTGGCAAGTATAACCTATGTCAAATCTGAAACCATCGTCATTAATCACTGTTTCAAAATAATTTTGCCTACACCTAGATTTGGTCAAATTGGCAAGGGGCATATGTCCGACCTCAATCAGTCATGACTGGGGTTGATTAGTCAAAAATAAGCGGTTATGAGCCATAAAGCTTAATGTGTTGAGCATGGTAGTTTGGTACTTATGTCAACATTAAGTTGTTAATCATTATGTTATTAAGGAATTGACATAGAAGACTTGACAACTGCTTTACGGTTCCTACGGTTGGGATTGTGACTAGAATTATTTATAATTTACATTATAGTAAGCGAATAATCTTGTGTTTGCTCATATTCTTATCTGTTATTGGTATAAAAGTAGGACATCAAAAGTAAGGACAAAGCATGACACATTTTTTTCGCACATAACAATTTATTTGCAAATTTTATTTTTCTTGTATACCCGTGAGCTGTCCCCCGTTACCGTGCAAGATCCCCCACCCCGGATCCGCGACGGACCATGGTTGTTTTCTACATGGTCTAGTAAACCACCGGAGTTAAACCAGAATTGAGACTTTAAAAAAAATTGGGTGCCATAGCACCGATGACGTCATTTTGATGACGTCATCAAATTTTCGAGAATAATTTGTAGGACTTTCAAATTATTTTCTTGGAATATTCGGATGGCCCAAATAAAACATTATTTGTTCTGTGTCTTCATTTTATTTCCAACATATTACTTCGTTTTAATGTCAATTTTAAATATAATTTCTCATTTGACCTCTGTAAAAACAGAAATTTTAAAGGCAATTTTCTCAATTTATGATTTTGTGTATTTCGAGAATATGAAAAAGTAGCTATTTTCTCTGACAAAAACTCAGCAACCATTGACCCATCGATATCTTTTTAACTACATTTTATAGTATTAGGATGTTGCCTGACTGAAGCAAGAAAAAGAAAATGAACGAAAAATTATGACGTCATCAAGGACCGGTTGGGGTGAAAAATATCGAAATTTTTTTCACATTAGGTTAGATATCTGTCATTGCCATCTTTCATTAGAACATATTATTTAAACCTTACCTACTCCTAGTGTGTAATAGGCGAAAAAGTAATTATTTTTACATGAAGTCTACGAAAAAGACCAGACCTAAATGCCATTTTCTGAAGAAGTGTAATTTCAATGACTCCTAGCTTAAGAAGGTAGGATACTATCCGTTGTATATAATTTTGGCTCTTTTAAAACTGTTTGTACTTATGCTGGAAGCATTTTATGTATTATGCGAAGATAAAAATACAAAAAATTATTGAAGACTGAAATAATATGGTACCAAACCTTGTAACAACATACATTATAAAAATACCCCTCGTACTTTCCAAGCCCTTTTTTAATCACGTTTACAAATGGAGTGGTTACCACCAATCGGGAATTCGGTTTAAAGCATGCGATGCTTATGATTTGATACCAATGGATAGCTTATGGTTCTTCTTGTCATTGATACCCAAATAATGTACCAAACATACCTGGATAGCGTCACAATGACGTCCAGAGTCCCGCAAAGTGTGGCAAAATTGTAAGTTCCACAGAAAAATACCATTTTGCAGCGAATAATAAAGTTATAGGATAATACGGATTGATTTTCAGATGTTTTCAGTTTACTTCTAATTGATGGCAATTGAAAGGGATAAGTTCTGTCACAGGTAATGTACCATATATTAGTCTGGGTAGCAACCAATACCCCCTATCCTTCGAACCTTGACGGAATACCATTACCTAAAAACTTAAGTGCCCAAGCTAAACAAAAACTCCATTAGTGCCCAAGGGGGGGGGGGTCATGGGACCCAACCCAGTAACCAATTTCCCATGGGGTTTGATCATGATCTAACACAGGTAAATGGGAGTCACGTTAGAACCACATACCCACAATAAAAAATTGAAATCGAACTTTGACCTATGACCTATGGCCAATTGAAATTGTCACTCTCCCGAAAAAGAGTGGTTTCGCACATTTCCATCCTAGAACCAATATAGGTTTGAACAAAATACTTCATTATATCTACTCTAGAATAACTAATTAAATACTCATTGCAAAATATAGCCAAATTTATATCATCCTGTAATTTTTTCTCAAAACTTCAAAATCACCTTATTTTTCCCATAGACTTACACAGTTAAAAGCAACGTCTAGCAGGGGACTGTAGTGTAAGAGCGTGCTCTTCCGGATAAACTTGGTGATTTTTGCACACATTAGTTTCTTTAGAGGAGGCATTGATAATCCTAAAATTGATGGAAGCACTTGCCAACCCCCCTTATGTACCCCCGCTTGGATTTCCAAGGTTTACAGGTCAAAATTTAAATGTTCTGATGTGTTTAAAAAGCACACCATGGTGTTGGTCTGTCACAAGGATTCCAACAAGGTATAGTTTACACTATCATGGCTTATAGTTCCGAGTTACTGGGGTAAAAACTTAAAAATTGGTGGAAAAAGTCAATTTTGGTGTGTACATGGGTCAAAAGTTAAAAGTTACTTTTTGATTCAGTGTAAGATGTGGTGCAAATGTTTCCCTAGCTTAAAGGATAAATACGGAATAGTTTGCCTTATCTGTTTTGCTAGTTTTCACGTTATCCACAAAATAGGTCACAGTTCAAAAGAATCCAATAGCCGCCAATAGCTGTTGACTTTAGTCGCCATTTGTTTAATAACAGACACTAAAGATAATCACCACATTCTATATTTCATTCTATGAGCTAACCCACAATTTGAAAACCACATTTTACAAAAATTGAGAACTTTTAATTTTTGGACCCTGTACCACTAAATTGACTTTTTCACCAATTTTTACAGTTTTACCCCTAATTCCAAACTATAAGCAAGGTATATAACTATACCTTTTTGGAATCCTTGTCACCAGACAGACATCAGGGTGTCTTTTCAACACAATCGGATCATTTAAACATTTTACCCCTGTGTAACCTTGAAAATCCAATGCTGGGGGCCATGAAATGGTTGTGGCAAGTGCTTCCATCAATTTTTTGATTTAAATGTCTAAGTAGTTGTGCACCACATGCACAATTTTTATCCGGATTTGCACACTCACATAAGTTTTCACTACAGTCCTCCCCACTAGTCATGACCAAATTAAAATTGATCTATCAGCATATAAAAGGTTATTTGATTTAAGTATTAGTTCTTATTAGATTGTTTCTTGTAGAGTTTTAAATCCACCTGACAAGCTCTGAATTTCTTGTTTTTCATCTGTGGATGAAATCCCGAATTGTGAAGTCAGTGTACACTTGAACTGGGTGCACTGTTTGTACTCAAGTACCTTAAAAATTTTGCAACGACACAGCATGCAAGACATTCTTTCTCAATTGTTGATTATTTGTTTTCTGATGTTTGTCAAACTTCTTTGAGTATTAACATACAGATGATCTACATCATTTTCATCTGGCTGCATGAGGACTCCACCACAGCCTACATCACTAGTGGCATCAACTGCCAACTTGAACTGTTTCTGAAAATCTGCGCACATCAAAACTTGCCGCTTCATCTTTAAAGGGCCATTCCCTCTCTCGTTAAAGTGTTCAAACCATTTTTCGTGTCGCTCCCACAGTCCATACCCATTTAAAAGGCTGTTTTTGCCTCGTTTAGAATGATGCTTATTAGTATAACTTATCTTGGGACTTATGCTTGCAAAATGATGTGGGTTAGAACTTGTAACCGGGCAAGAAAGTATCAACATAAGGCTGATGATCCATAATTCTTGTTTTTTCGCCAGTCGCCATCCCAAATCCATTCCTTTAAAGTGTCCCTGCTCGTTACACAAGCGCATATCACAGGTAAAATGACATTGTTTATCAGCCTCTATTAATGCCCTAATTTATAAGTTCAAAACACGATAATATTGATTTATTAAGTTTCGTAAGAGTTCTCTGATAGCATGTCGCCAATATTGCCGACAGATACGTTAGCATAATTCAATTGTATAAGATTGCCAAACATCGTAGAAAATGTTCAATATCCGGTAAATCAAGCACATGTCATGTTTATTATACATGTTTTGCATAAAAATCTGGTTTTGAAGTAACAATTTCCAGGCCTGGTAATGAAAGAAATCCCTCACTTTACGTTCATACCGCGCCATCATATACGTTATCTCCCTCCCGCTATGCTCTTGCTAAACGCTGTGACACATAAAGTCGAATACCACACCATGCTTTAGTATGAGGTAATACCTGATAACGTACAGAGACTATGTCGGTGAAGCACGTAACTTTCATCAAGAACAGCACGACTAAGAAAAAGGCCCCACAGATACGTTAGACGATCGTTTTACTTAATTGTTAACTTAGGCACTATACTAAAATCGGATATATTTTTAAGATCAACCCATACATTGGTTCGTGTTTCGAGAATATTAAAGTTTGCGATTTTCAAACAATGATTTTCAGGAATTCCTTAATGTTGATATTTTTCTCATTTTGGAGACCAAACTTGAACACTTTAACGGAGAATATGGCTCCCAAATAGACTTGATTTTCTAAAACGCTTTTTGGCATTGCTCTGACCCACAAATTTTGCGTTTTTCCCTTCAGAAGGTGGTCAGCGGACACGCACTTTCTGAGAATTTGGACATTATTTTCTGTAATATTCGACCATACATAAGACTCTCATGAGATCTCTTTGCCTTTGTGGTGTGGGGAATTTCTCAATTGCTTCAACTTTTTCAGTGATTGGCCTAATTTGCCCTTGTCCTACAACATGCCTTATGGGGGGGGGGGCGGATTGTATCCACGAAATACTAGAGACGGCTTAAATGTGTTTTATGTTGCCTCTCTTTATATGACGAGTGAAATTAGCAAGTGAAATTAGTTACTATATTCGTATTTTCTATCTCTCACGTTGATGATATCAAATTGGCCCAATTAAGTTGCTGTTAAATGGATTGTGAATGATTGTATATAATGATGTAGGCCTATATAATAGTAATATAATTAAAAAATGTGCTTTGGGTGTCATGAATAAGGTTAGTTACTAATCTTTATTTCGGCATAAAGAGCAACAGATAACACATTTTAGCGTCTCTAGATAATTTCGTGAATCCAACCGCCCCCCATAATGATTGTACTATAAATGTTATTATATTAACTAACCTCTTACCTAATAATACATGTAGTAACGAAGACTAGTTGTCATAATAATCTTATGAAAGAATAGATAAAATGATTGCAAGATTAAATGTTATTAAATATGAACTAATGACGACTCTATAAAATGATTGTATATTAAATGTTATTAAATATATTTTTTGTTGTGTTATTATTTTGTTATATTAAAATTATTACATGAAGACTAGATGTCATACACAAAATCTTATGAAGACTAGATTAAATAAAGATGTAATATTAAATGTATAAATATATTTTTTTTTTTTTTTTTTAAAATATTAACTTGTAATATTTAAAAAGTTATTAAGATGAACCAAGATACTCATTACCTAATAATACGTATTAAACGAAGACTGAGGTGTTCATAATAACTCTTATGAATATAGATAAAATATGTAATATTAAATGTTATTAATATTAACGAATTCAACTCTTACCTAATATACGATCGATAATATTAAACGAAGGATAATTGCATAATAAATCTTATGAAACTAGATAAATTTGATGCTATTAAATGTTATGAAATATGAACTAAAATGAAGACTAGATAACATGTGTTATATTAAAGTTATTAAATATAACGAATAAACTCTTACCTAATAATACGATGTTATAAACGAGACTAGTTGTCCTAATAAACTCTTATGAGGACTAGAATAAATGATTGTAATATTAAAAGATTATTAATATGAACTAATATGAAGAGTAGATAAAAATGGTTTGTCAATATTTAAATATTTTAGAATGTTAACTGGTCAAATTATGAATGAACTACTATTTTTTTGGGGGGGAAATAGACTAAGAAAAATGATGTAATCTAACTGTCTATTAAATATAACTAATAAAAGTAAGATGTGTTATTACAATTAGTAAATGAAGACTAGATGTCATAACAAAATCTTAGGAAGACTAGATAAAATGATTGTAATATAAATTTAAAAACAGAAAAAAATAAAAAACTTAAAAAAAGCAAAAAATAAAAAAAATAAATGAAATCTTATTTAAAATGATTGTAATATGTAATGTTATAAAAATAAAAAACTAATCAAAATTATCAAAACCAAAACAAAATAATAAATTAAATGTTATTAAATATTAACTAATAAACTCTTACCTTATAATGCGATGTTAATAAACGAAAAAATAGTTGCCATAATAAATCTTATGAAGAAAGGACTAGTAAAATGATTGTAATATTAAATATTATTAAGATATGAATAATATGAGGTAGATAAAATGGTTGCAATATTAATTATTTTTTAAATGTTTAAACTGGTAAAATTATGAATGACTTATGTTGGCATAACAATCTAATGAACTTATTAAAATGGTTGTAATATTAAATGTTAGTAAATATGAACTATATGAAGACAGATTGATAAAATGATTGTAATATTAAATGTTATTAAATCGTAATAATAAACATCTTACCTTATAAACGATGTATTAAACGAAAAAAGTTGTATAATAAATCTTATGAAGACTAGAATAAAATGATTGTAATATAAATATATTAAATATGGAAACCTGAGATGAAGAGTAGGATAAAATGGTTGTAATATTAACTATTTTTTTTAAATGTTAACTGTCAAATTATGAATGACTAGTTGCATAACCAAATCTAATGAATCTTATTAAAATGGTTGTAATTTTATTAAATGTTATTAAATAGGAACTAATTGAAGCACTAGATAAAATGATTGTATATTAAATGTTATGAAAATATAAAAACTAAAAAATGATTGTAGAGTAAATGTTTTTCTTATTAAATAAAGACAGTTTGTCATAATAAAATCTTATGAAGATCTAGATAAAATGATTGTAATATTTAATGTTATTAAGTATTAACTAAATAAACACGTACCTAATAATACGATCAGCCACGAAACACTGTTTAAAAAAAAAGTTCATACGTCGCACTAAAAGCGTAGTATTATAATATACATGACGTCATAAGACGATCCGATTTTAAAATTATGACCTCTCAAAATATGAAGACTATATAAAACTACCGTGACGATCATAATTCATTCGGCCTTATTAGCCTGCCTCATACTTTCTCATAAAGACTAGATATACTACCGTTATCGTCTACTACCGTCTACGCTCAGCCACCAGTAAAACAACAATAAAAAAAACCAAAACCGCGAACATTATTGCAGTACTATCGTATCATTGAGGGCGGCCATTGCTGTGTTTAAGCTGTGTTACAAACACGCTATTAGTATGGACTACCGATGGATTCATTGAGGGCGACATTGTGTGTTTATAATTGCTGTGTTACTAAACACAGCAAATCCCACCATAAATGTATTCGTTGAGGGTGCCATTTGCTGTTTTTAATTGCTGGGGTACTCAAAAAACAGCATATTTCCCACCCCTAAATCGTAGGCTGTATAGAGGGTGTATGGATTGAGGGCCCTGAGAGCAATATTTTAGGGGGGGGGGGGGGCACCTGTCAGCCAGCTGCTGACACTGTGACTCTTAAAGTCCGCCACTGATGGTGCACATCATCACACGTCGGATGCGCCAGTTCAGTTTCATGCCACAGGATTACTACCTTGAGATTACATACATGTACAAACGTGATTAAAATCCAACATCCATTAGTATTATACATGCAACAGTATATCCACCTTATACCATACAGGTCAGCAAGGAAGCGAATCATGATAAGCATCCAAAATGCGAACCTGTAGATAAAAGGTGGGTATAAATAAAGAATTAATCATATATATCCGCATTCTAGAGCTCGTCAAATCCAAAAGTTATTACGCTGACAGCAAACACTGAGCATGGATACAACCTTATCTTTGCAACTAGGAATACATTCATGACATAAAGTCGCTGGGCGGGAAAAACCTCATGTGCATTTGACTTTCAAAGCAAAACCTCACATGTAGTAAAAACGGTTACATGACAAAACCATATGGAACATTTCGAGAGACACAAAAAATGGAATATTTGCTGTAATGCCTGCACTAGAAAGGTTTTCCCTTTCTAAATATATTTAGGTAATTATTTACCTCCCAGATCTGAATTAAAGTGCCTTATGTTTAACTATCATATTGGCAGGAATTCAAGCTAGAAACCGATGTGACCAAAATGCAACAATTGAGGTTTAGCACTGGGGCCCACATTTTACAGATGAGGTTTTGCATTTGACATCTACAGTTACATATGAGGTTTTTCCCGGCCCAGCGACGATAAGGAAACCTTGAGATTATGCCATTATTTTTATAATTAATTACACTGGTCCATTATGTTTTTGAAGGTGCACTATAAACATTACCTGGGTAGCGGGGATAGAGGTCTCAGGACTCACATTCCGGCTACAACGGTAAAGCATAGGGCAATCGTTTCAGTTGAATCTTCACGCATGAGGGTATGCCGTGAACTCAGCGTAACGGTTGCTTTTCAGAGGTCTATACTTGACATTTTTCATTACTCTCTCCTGTAATGGATACAGTGTTGTAAAATAAAAGCGCACACTCTGGTACAGCAAACCATAAGTTTTACAAAAAATATAACAATTTGCATTTGTGATTTTGTTGTGCGGTCAGAAGGAATTGTTAGCTAATAGCCCTGAAAATGTATATTGATAGATCAATAGTTGGTCGGATAATCATGTAATCAATGGACCATTTACCAAAAATGAGGAGCTCGGTAAGCCACAAGGGTGGAACAAAGGAACATAATGGTAAATACAATTTTGAGTACAATAAAATTTAAAGGGGGATGGCCCGATTAGGATTGAAGTTTCATCCAGATATAGATTAGGCCTTCACTCCAAAACCCGATTGTAAAGTTTCGCGCCGATATTTCAACCGTTTTGATGTGAGAAGCTAAAAACGTGATTTTGTAGACCCCATAGAGTAATGTGTAAACTTAATATTGTCGACCAAAATGGGGCACATTTTCGTCATAACTCAAACCAAATATCCTTTGCGCTCTAAGATGTAACAGGTAATGAGAAAAATAGAAGCTTTCTTATGATACCAAAATGTTGACACTTCCTGTAAAATCCTGGGGCTACCTGGGGACGAGGCTTATTAGCCATGGGGCCACAGGACCTTTAATTGCCCAAATTTCTTGATGAAGAACAATCTTCTCTGGATAAAAGTACTGCCTTTACATAATTATTATTAAATGATAATGATTAACTTTCTTGATTTGGTGTTGAAGGAAGAATGTTCAAGACAAATAGGATAAACACAATTCTAGAAAAAAATTCCACGTTACGAAAATAACTAAATGGGGTGGGTTGCATCCTGTTACATTCTCACCTTTATGAAGTAAACATGGTTAATACAAAACTCAATAACATATCTATATTCATTCTGTCAGCTAAGAAGTCTTATTTACATCAGCAAAGAATAAGTAGTATAGCTTTTGTCAAAAAGCATTGTCTGCTGACCGCAAATGTTGCGTTTTTATGGAAACAAGCTATTTAGACGGATCTGGTAAAACATGAAATTAAGGTTTCCGAAGTCCATCGATAAGGAAAACTAGTTTAGCGCCTGTCGAAAAGAAGAATTCGCGTCCTTGGGTGTTGCTCGCTTAAGGCCATGATCGCCGATGTGTGTTATGCTAAATTAGCATCCTCAATACGCCTTTCTCCAATCATCTCTCACCTTTCAGGCCTCAGCATCCAATCGAAACATTTGAATGCGCTTGTCAGTTGTATGGGCTTCGTGTCTGTCGGCTCATCACAACTCTTCAGTGCTTCACGTGTGTGTAGGATGGTTTTTCTCCTTTCTCATACTTTGTATAAATTATTTTCGGTCGTTTGGCGGTGGTGTGTGGACAAGTTTACGTGTTGTAGAGGAGCTTCCCTTCTTCATCGTTAAGCTATATCATTACAACTTACCTTGCTAGGTTACCAAAGATTTTAATTGGCCTAAGTAATTCCTCGGAAGGATCCACGCCAGTGAAGGGGTCGTTCTGAGTTTTGGCTATGGAAGATACGGAGGAGGACCAAGGTGCAAGACCTGTGCGGGCACTGGAATAATGTCAACTGCGATTTAAGTTGGTTGACACCAAATTGTCTCAATGTGATGAGTTTGCTACTTATTCCTTTGAAACAGCGATGTGATGGAAACCGTGAGATACCCCTTGTTATATTCCTTTTGTTCAAATTGAGCAATTCCTGCAACAATTGAGCACTAAACCGCACAACTTCGGGTTTGTTTTGGTTTTTTTGCAACAGTTTTGGTCAGTCAGCTAATGTGTTTATTATACGCTTTTTTACTTCAAAGTAAATTTGTTTACAATCGGAGTTATTTCTGGCATTTGGCCTGGCATGCACCAAGTAAAATTTAAAGTCAATTGCTATCGATTTGTTAATGAAGGGGTCAGGCGAAATGGTAGTGTTGGTGTCATGCAGGGTACATTTAATTATTTCGAACCAATGGACCAGAGCGGTCTACCAGTTGATGTATTAAGCCAGTTAACTCTCATAAAATCATTCAATCTTCAACAAAAATGTGTTTTTACAATCGGTTATTTCTGGCATTTGGCCTTGCTATGCACCAAGCCAAATTTAAATCAATTACTATCGAAGTTACTGAGTGGGGTCCGGCGGAAATGGTATTGTGGTGTCACTTGCAGGGGTACTTCAATATTTGAACCAATGGATTCAATGATGTAATAGGCCAGTAAATATCATTCAAATCTAATTTTGCCTACAGATTATTTTCTTGGTTTCACGCCCCATTTCATATACTTATTTTGGGTTAATGGTCAATATATAGGCTTAGTTATTTTTTATTCCAATGCTGCTTAAGTCTTTGCTTTCCCTGAAAAACTATATGTTAGGAAAATTTTTAAAGCTGGGCGCATCATGTCTAGGGACATCTCAATGCAAATGGCGCAGTTGAATTGTTTATTCACCATTTTAGTGTGCAATTCACACACATTCATACATAAAGTATTAAACAAAAAAACAAAAAATTTAACTTAATTTAATGCTGTGCCGTGGTGGTATTAGAAACTACGGCGTTATGACCTTAAGAACCGAGTTATATTTCTTTAATATTCTTATTTTTTAATCTTAAACCAAAAAAAAAAACAAATTCGGGTCATTGTTAGCCCCACGGTTTGAAAGTCTTTCCAGACTCAAATTGTATGATCATTCAAAATTAGCTTTGGGGACTTTAACTATGGAAAATTGGGGGCATTCCTATTGTGTGATAGTAAATGTCTTAGATTTGTGTTTGTACTTGCCTCTAAAACAAATAACAAGCGACAAAAAAAAATGTAGGTTTGCAGACTTTTCCAATCAACGTTGCGCATCATTGTCATGGGCCTAATAGGAGATTTTCTGTTAGTATAGTTGTAGGCTAACTTTCTTTGGGGAATGTACTACTTTCCAAAAGGAAATTGTGCGATTCACAAATCTTTCTAAACATTACATCACTATTGAGTTCTCATTAATGTGATTTAGTTACGTCGTCAGGGATTTCCGGCCTATTAAGAGGCGTGTATGACCATTTAATTTGGTATTGCATAATTTCTTTGGTAAGCGCCACAAGTGTGGTGTTCATAGCCATTTTATCAACTTCAAGACAGCATTAAGTCAAAACATTTCATTACCCTGTTTTTATGAAAGTTTTTGTATTGTTGTTTAGGGAACTTCAAATTTTTGATCAACTGTCCGCGGTTTGTAATGCCAGCGCAAATAGGGAAGCGCTGGAATTCAGCTGAAAAAATCAATATGGGCGACAATGAAAGTATGTTTTGGTCATAGGTAATTACAAAACATAGTCAGCAAATAGCCATGTGAAGTCATGCCTTAACATGTAGTATAATTTGGTTTTTTTTAAAGATAATTTGCATAACAGCGTGTAATTCTATAGAGTAAACACTTGGACACAAATTTATCTCTCGTGTTAAAAATGGAACTCTTGGAAATTAGCGCCTTTAGTTAAAATGCCAAATATGGGCTATGTACCAATGTCCAGTGCCTAAACAGAGGTTGCATTTGCTTTTTAAATTAATATTTTGAACTGTAATTGTGCTGCCCTATTTTTTTATGGGCCCTTATTGGTAAATATTGGCAGGTGGCACATTGTGGGCTGTTTTAGTTATGAATTTTTTGGGATCAGTTCATCCTCTAGTGAACTTTTATTAACGATTATTATTTGGGGCACGAATTCAATCATGTTGGGCCAATATTAGTATTTGGGGGTCTTCACCTGAAAATAGTTTGGTGAGCATAATTTCTTTTTTGCCTCGGCGAGAGTGTCATTATAAAATTACCTGATTAATCATTGTTTAAATGATCTCAGTAATACCATGTAATTGTTATTAAATGATGTTGTCGTCAAAATCTCGAGGTTAGGGAATTACAATCGCTCTATGAAGTGGGGTTCGTATATCCTTTGCAAAGTCTTCGTCCGATGTATGTAAAACGCGCTCTCCTTTCATGTATCGTAAAGATATTATTTGGGGCATTCATCTTTAGTGTATTATATCAACGATATTTTGGGGCACGATTTAATAAATGTTGGCCAACCTTATATTTTGGAGGCTTTTCGCAAATAGTATGGTGGGCACGCATTTTCTACCTCGGCCAACCAGTGTAAATTATAATGCAGCTCTTAATCTTCGTTTAGTGTCTCAGTAATTTACCTGAGATTTTGATAAATATTATCCAAAAGTAGTGAAATTGAATGATCATTGCTGCATGAAAATGCAATTCCTGTGACGGTTATTTTGCATTAATCATGTCTTCATCAGATGTGTGTAAAAGCGCCCTCCCATTGTACCGTAAAATCTCGAATACACTAGTTTTCGACGGATTTTGACGCCATTTCTATCCTTATTATATGTTCTGGCGTGCGTTTTGAATAATAATGTTTATGCCAGTTGATTAATAAGGTTCTCATTTATAAGAGTTTATAGTCGATCCAAATTCGTAGCCAGTCTATCTATATTTTATTAAGGATAGGGTCTCACCTCAGGTGTAATACGGTAGTATATGGTAAAGCGAAATCATATAGGACTTTGGCTCCGCGTCCAGGTTAAATTTATGACTGAGTACAAAAGTTAATGTTGGCTTACATTGGCAAACTTTTCATTGACAACCCATGGTGTTGTATAGGCCATTTGTATCGTTTTCAACTCGGAATTAATTTTAGGATTCATTTTGAGTGCTGTCACCTAAAGACATGTCTTGATCTCTCAGCATTGCAATTCACATTGCTCTCCCTGGCAAAAACGCATTGCTCCGAAGTTGTAAAGCAAATTATAAACGTGAAATTATACCAACTTATCTCTTCGATTGTTCCACATTTGCGATACCAACATGTATCTGAATGTATTTTCAGTTTTTTTTAAAATTTATTCGCAAGGAACGCTCTGGCGTTCTATCGGTCCAAAGGCTTAAATCCAACACTGGCCATGGACTGGGCATTGATCTTTATGCTACTCTCATTTAATCCTCGAAGTGAGATTTTTCAAATGCAACGGTTGTGTGAAGCTTTATTTTTGCCCTGTTACTAGTCCCATAGTGCTGATACCTCCACGCCAATTGGTGTGGGGGAAAACCCAATAATGAGTTTGGATCGACTATCGTTTCGCATTCCTTATCTCGTGTGCATTGCCTATGGGGGAAAATTAATAACTGTCATTCATTCCTATTAGCGGTTTCATGTATTAGGATTATCTATTGTATGATCAATATTAATTGTGCCAGCCATTTTTATTCGTCAGGAGGCTTTTCCTGCAATGTAATTTGGTTGCACAATTCAGGACTATTGCTATTATATTTATCAAGAATTCTGAGCCCCAAAGAACATGCCTGCCTTGTTTAATTTCTTTTTCAGGTTGAGGGGTCGCACATTAGTCGTACTGGAGAGATCGAAAATCGGTTCCTGTCGAGTCTTGTGACTGTGTGTGGAGCGACGACGGGGTTTTGAGCATCTTAACAAACATCCCCTAATGGTCGCGGATACCAAACTGTATTTTCCGTCTTGGTACTTCGACTTTCGCATGTGCAGTATGTAATATATCGAAGCTCTAACGGTATGAGGAATTGTCATGACACATTGTATGGTTAATTTCCAGTCTGGGAAATATGATTAGGTCTCAAACCCAAGAATTGAACACAGGTGCATATTCAAACATGAATACATCCAGTAAATTAATCATCTACAGTAGAAACTAAAGAGAACTGCAAAGAATTAGGTAAATGGACTTGACAATTGTCTAATGCATCGTCGTTTTCGACGTTTTCAAGAGGCCAGACTAGGCCAACCTCATCTCTTCAGAAAAATTTGCTTCAAGAAACATTAAGGTAAATCAGTTGATCTTAAATCAAATAGTCGGATAAGGAAGTGTGTTTACGTCGTGCGTTGTTTCCAACATGACTGTAATTGTGTGGTCTTGTTAAATGAAACAAAATATTCATTAAGGCTAGTTAAGTATGTTGATAATTTAGATAAAATTACTCAATTATTGTTTTGGAGCTTTTTCAAATTTTCATTTGTTCAAAAGAGGCTCTGGCACATTGATAATATTGCGTTCTCAGCTTTTTCGTTTTTTTTTTAGGTTTTATTTTACATTAGCCCTAACCTTGGGTATTTAAGCCCAATCAAATCCATTTGGGTATACAGTACGGCTTTGAATTAAATGAGGCGAGTCATATTCCGGCAGGACATCGGCAATACCTTGTGTTTTTGCCACGTTTATTGTTTTGGTTTCGGCAAATTTAAAGGTTAGGCTTCAGGTTACTTGGTTATTTTGGCCTCTTAACCAATGCCCCTATTTTTGGCCATGTTATTTTTTGCGTTAATGTGTTCTTCTGTTAGCCTTGACTGTTCAATTGCGTGGCAAATTGAAGTTTTTGGTGTCAATTGCCAGTGCCACTGATAGGCTACTCTAAAATAAAGTAAGTATAGTCCTGCCGGAAGACAGTCCGGTGTGATCTGTGATATAATTACAGTGCTCCATGGTCTCTTTTACATGTATGGCCAGGTGGCAGCACTAATCATTATTGCATTATCGGATATTATTAGATTTTTTTTCTGTTCTTTGGTCATCAACATACCATGTATCTAATTGTGATTGGTATATAGCATCTTTATACCAATTAATATAGCGTCTTTGCGTGTGAGCGGTGTGACGATATCGAATGTGTGTATCCAAATTTATATTTTCGCTTCCATGTAAAACTATGTATTCCAATGCAACCACTGAATATCGGGCATGTTTAAAACACTTGGTCTATGCTAGTAGTATAGTGATTCCTGTAATAAAACAATAATTTCTTTATTAATTTTCTGTCCTTAATTGATGGGTAATGTTGAGTGTATGATTTATCTAATGCATGTCAATTGATCAATGAGACCCGACAAGCGTAAGTTCTCGTAGCTATGTTCCAATTTGTGTTCCTGTCGCTGGCGCATATTACTCATTATGCGGTCTTTGTTCTTTTGCCTTACTAGCGCTTAAAACATTACGCTTTTTCCTCCTGTCTCACTGTTCATCTAATTATTATACATTTTAAATAGTCATCCGTTGTACATGTTGCAAACATGGCTTAGATTTTCATGAGCTTTGGTAAAACTATAATTTTGTTAGCTCTTTATTTGACATGGTACTTACTATGGTATATATATTTTCATGTATTGATGATTTTGTTAAAGGATGTTGCCATGTATTAGTGCCTCGTTACTATCTCTCCCTTGAATAGCATATGGCATGTTTGAAGTATATGTGTGTGTTTGTGTTGTGTTTGTGTGTGTATGTGTATGTGGTGTGTGTGGGTGTGTGTTTGTGTGTGGAGGTGTATGTGTGATGATGCAGTAGTGTTACATGTAGCGCCCGTCAAATATATAATTTATTTTATATGGTTTTACTGTTATGCGGCTATAGTTGTATATACTATATTGTGTACTATTTTAATATTATTATAAGGTTTGAGTATCTACATAAGGAATACAACATTTGGTCTGTTTTATGTACACATGGATTGTTAAAAATTGAAAAATGGTATTTGTTTATTCTCTTATTGATACATATTTTGTGTGTTTTATGTTGTGTTCTATTGTGTAAATGTTATGACGGGTTCACTCATTAATGCTACTCATGTTTCACTCAATCCCACTCTGTGGGATACTAGCGCTGTATCTATCAGTGTCCAATTCCTGTTTGTAAACATTTTATGGGGTAAAGTTGACACATCATCATTACATTGATGAGGACGAATTTCTACACGGAATTACTCAACTCAATAATAACCGAATAATTTAATTTGGTGAATTTCAAAAAAATAAATAGAAATCCTTTAACCTGAATATAACGATCATGATGATGAAGATGGAGGCTAAACAAAAAATTATGAAGCAACATGAACGATTAAATGTAAGTATTAATTGCAGTTGATACATTTAAAGGCATTATCAGTGATTTTTAAATCATAAAATTAAAAAAAAAAAAAAAAAAAAAAAAAAAAAAAAAAAAATAAAAAGTTACAATACCCTAACATAGCCTGCAAATGATAAGCAGAAGCAACCCATAAGGACGAAATCGGGTTATAATAGGTTACTATGAAATCAATTTTTCATGAAATTGAAAGCAAGCCCAAAACACCATACATTGCGTTCATTTACAGAGGTGAAGCAACCAAAAAAAACATGTGCATGAAAAAACAAAAATTGACCCGACCTGTTTACCCCAACTGTGATGCAGTTGAGGTTTTCATGATTGCATATTTTTTCGATCTTTCTGTGCTGAAAAATGACGTAATTTGGTGATAGAAATAAGGAAATAGAAAAGATTTCATAGCTGGATCCAGAAAGATCTGGTCACCAAATACAGACCAAAATATGGAAAGAAAACCAAGCTTAACTGGGGTAAATCCAATTGGAATGGGGTCGGTACAAATGGATCAGCGACAAATCGTTCATATTACCTCATTTATTAACCAAATTCCTTCATTTTTCAGAATAGAGAAAGTCGAAAAGATTATAATGCATGAACACATTCAACTCGTCACAGTGAGAAACAGCTCAGAGTCAAATTTTGTGTTTTTTCATCCACAATTTTTTTTTTTAATACTTGTATAGAACCTCCCGATAGAGGTGTTCAAACCTTTTTCACCACGAATGTATCTACCACCATAAAATTTGATTAACAGGGGAAATTACCAGCTTTTTATTGAGGAGTATGTCAAACCCGATACTTAAAATTCCACGCATTCCTATTCTAGTGATTCCTCAACACTTTGTTACTCCTCAACATTTTGTCCACTAAGTGACAAACCAAATCGTGTGACGACAAGGACTTCTTCCTTAATAACAATATATTTAATGTAAGGATCGTTAAAATAACACCTGATTATATTATTTATGATTATAATTAAAAATAAAAAATTCCAAATATTTCAAATACTAAACAATACAAATACCACATTCAATTCGATGTTCTAAATTAGATACAAAAGGAAAATAACTAAACCACCAATGCTTCTTTCAGAAATGAGCTTAGTGAAACTAATTGGGATGACGTATCAAATAGCACCTCTGCAGATAATTATTTTACAACAAAAAATGACTATAGATCTGACAGAATACTTGGTATAAGAAAAAAGATCAATTGCGTAGCAATCTAAGCCACTGGATTACTGCTGGCATAATAAAGTCAATTAAAATAGGAATAAATTAACTTTACAAAAAAGTATATTAAACATCCTAACGATACTAAAGTCTAACTACATTAAATAAGAAATACGCACTAATAAATGTATAATGTAAAAATACGTATGCTAACAAATGTTACCTAACCGATCACCCTAATATCTGTTATACCGATTACAGATTTAAAATTTTCAAATCGGTTAATTCCGTTCCGATTTTTTTTTTTGGGCGTTATCCATCGGCCCATTTCGACAGCCATAAGCGGCCAGAAAGTAGCAGATCGATTGAGGTAATTTAAAAATTAAAACGGGAAAAGTATAAGTGAGGAACAACATACACACTCTGTGTACATAAATAATACATTGATTGTGTTCAGAGTTTCGATTTTATTTCACCGTTTGGCCATCATTTTGGACAATTTTATTCAAAATTTGGACCTCTTTGATATTATAATCGGTATAGAAAATCGGTAAAAGTGAGACTTTTGCCGATTTACCGATCAGATCCGATAAGTTCATATTCGACCCGATTTCAAAAATACGATCATATCGGTTATTCGCTACAGTAACAATTTGATACATAGAAATATAAATTAAGAACACTTAGCAAGAAATAAATAATGTCCTTGGTAAGTCCTTGGTAAGTCCCACTAAGGCTATAAACCAACTTATTTTCTTAATGACACTTATAAAATCTCTGAGCCGCGTAATTTTCCAATAGTTTAATTCTTTTTTTTTTCTTTTGAAATTGGTCCCAAACTTGCGTCAAAAATCAATACTTCTGCGTGCTTTTTTTAATTCCTCAAGGATCCGCATCCTAGTTCTATCTTATAAAATCCAACAATGAATTGAAAGATCATTCAACATTGTCAAGAAATTCAAGAATGACAAGAGTGCTGGCTATGTTGCATCCAGTCCCGATATTGTTACGCTAGTCATTCCCCTTATCGTCCAAGCCCATGGCTATTATTTCTAAATCATGTCTTTGTCCACTGGTGTCTTTCTTCAGCCCTCCAAATTACGAAAGTGATACTGTTTTCCCAAAGACGATACCTCTATATTGTCTAATTAGCTTTGCTCCTTTGCTTTCTAAAATTCTTGAATGCAACAGGCTCGTAAATTTCTTCTCCCTTTCCACATTCTTCACGACAATCAATATAGCTTTCGCAAATAGCATTCACTGTCTTGACAGTTATGGTATTTACAATAATATTCTTATCTCGCTCTTAATAAAAATACTATGGATGCATCTGTTCTAGATCTCTCCAAAGCTTTCGATACCATTGACCATAAGCATTCTTCAACTAAACTTCACTATTTTATGGTCTCCGTGGGAGTGCTCGGATCTTCTTTCAGGATCTGTCAAATAGAGGTCAAATTAATGATTATGATCGCGTTCTTATGACCTTCTCCCAGTCTCATGTGGTGTACCTCCAGGTTCTATTCTTGGTCCTTTACTCTTTCTTCTCTATGTCAATGACATTCCGTCTTCTTCCAAACCGCTCTCCTTTGTTCTATTTGCTGATGATACGAACATTTTTCTTTCACATTACAACTTAAATACACTTATTAAAACATTAAACTCCGAATTACTCAATGTAACTAATTGGTTTAAAGCCAATAAACTATCTCTCAACGTTTCTAAAACTAATTGTATTCATTTTATGAAGAGTAAACACTCAAAGAAACACTCTGTCCCATTACCCATCGTGCTAGACAGCTGTATTATTCACCCAGTTGACAACACTAAATTCCTCGCCGTATTAATTGATTACAAATTATCCTGGAAAGACTATTATGATTAAAATTACATATCAAATTTCTAAAAACATAGGAATCATCAGAAAACTTCAACACTCCTCACCGCCCCATGTCTTATTTTCCTTATATAACACATTAATTCTCCGGTATCTCCCATGCATATCTTATAACAACATAGCATGGGCAAAATACCGATAACACTTTTGATCTTAATCATTCTCCATGGGACTCTCCAAACTCTAACAAATTAGAACATCTCTTTAAAGCAATATTAGCACATTTTTTTGAAGAGCGCCCCCAATATTTCAAAAAAATTGAGATTTTTACACGGTTGCATTGGTAACTGGCTAGTAAACCATACCTGTGAATGGTTAAGCTCGAAAATGTCTGTGTCTCACAAACGAAGGAATTTTGTAATTAGAATAATTATTATCGGGATCCCAATAATAATTCCACGGCTGCTGGAAACGGCCTTCCAATGTGAAATAGCCGGGAAATAGCGCCTTGTTCGTGTCTACGCTCATCCATTAGATGTTTTTTTGGTTCAGGCAAATCAAGTTAGATGTTATTTTCTCAATGTGGCACTATTTCATCATGGACGGACATAAACGTAGCATTTCCAGATCTGCCGTTAAGTCCAATCTGGGATCCAAATTCTTATTACAAAATCGCTTATTTTATAATAAATACGCATTTTTTAGCATTCCCGTTCGCAGGTATAGTTTCCTAGACAATCACCAACGTAACTGTGCCAAAATATCATATTTTGAAAATTGAGGGCGCTCTTTAACAAATGTGCCATTATTGCTTTAAACTTCAGAAACAAAGCCCTCCGTATTATCAAAATTATTTGTCTCACATCAAGCGAATATAGTTAACAATTTTAAGACCTTAAATATCTTTGATTTAAACAAATTACAAACGGTACTCTTTATGTATCGCTACAATAATAACACTCTTCCAAATTCCTTTTCTAATTTTTTTCAAGACACTGTGACATTCATAGTTATAACACTAGACAAGCTAAACACTTTATAACCATTAAACCAACATCAAACTGTAAAGACTAAATACAAATTTCTGGTCCTAAAATCTGGAAAGCTTTGAATAAAGATTACAAAATCCAAGATATATAAATGTTTTTGTTTTTTGTTTTTTTGTCTTAAATTCCAAACATGAAAAAAACCCATTCCTCAAAAATTTGAAAAATTTTCTCGTATTTTAGATTGGTTTAAAGTTTTTAATTATATCCCTTACCCCATTTGACTTGTTGATTATGAATAGTCCCGACTTAGTCTATTTGTTTGATGTGTGTGTTTAAATGTAATGTTTGTTCTTTGCAATGTTAATTACTACAACATTCTCAAGGTGGGGTCAGTTTAAAGCCCTCTTGACTTATTGATCTCTCTTAATCTCCTTTTTTTCTCCCATGCCTTTCTCAAATGCATATTTTCCATAGCTGAGTATTAGATAGATGGTGATTGGGATTTTTTTTTTTTTTTTATAAGACCAGTATTTTTGGCCTCTTTAATTTAAGATTATTAGTATTATCATAACTGTCTCTATCTCCTATGTCAATCTTGCAATATTTTCTTTAAAATTAGTATTTTATAGTGACAGACATACGTAATTGTCAGTTTCTACTCAGTCAGTTAATTACTTATTTCGATTCACTCAATCATATATTAGACTATGGTGACGTGGACCAAATAACCAACTGCCATAACAAATTCTGTAGTCCCCATCGAGGGGCTAAGGAAAACCAAGTGTAAATTCATAATAAATTATTACAACACACATAACTGTCTGTTCCCGCCATAAAATGGCACAATTTCTAAAAATAATAAAATGTCACTCAATTTCTTTCCCAATATCAGAGACCATGGATATGTATAGACTTCAGCAACCATGAGCTAAAGATAATCAAGGGCCGGTATGTGGGGCAATTGTTATAGCCAGGTGTACACCTCCACGATTCGGGTGAGTGACAAAATACCCGTCCTCTCTCACAATAACTAACCAGTGTACATTATAATTAGGTCGTTGACACTAAAAATTTTCTTGAAAACGCGGCGTAAATTGAATAGAAATGAAGTTAAGCAATAAGTTACGGATTTTGGTTCTGCACAAAGTTGTTAGGTCAAAGCTTGACCAGCAACATTCTCTCAAGATGTTTGTTCATGTTTCTTCCTTTTCGAATAAATGATGAAAACATGTTAATTGAACACGCACTATAGAAGCTCAATGTTTATTTATTTGTGAATGAGGTTAAGTATTTTGTCCTGAAAAAGTACTCAGTCTAAATTGGAGAGCGGAACAGCTGAAATCTCTTCAGCTGTGCGACAATATAACAATGGTCCTGCACTCCCAGATGAAAGGAAATTTGAAGTGCTTTTCTACACCGCATACCGGGTCGGTGATTGAATATCTTTAACTCCATTGTTTGCTGAAGTCTATGTGTATCCACTAGTCACTGATATTGGGGAAATGAAATTGAAGTGACATTTTATTCTTTTTCAAGAAAAAGTGCCAGTTTTATTTGTGGGAACAGACGATTATATGATTTTAATAATTAATTATGAATTTACACTTGGTTTTCCCCTAGCCTCCTGATGGAGACTACAAAACAACAGCATAGAAGGACATGTCCCATCGACTAAATATAGGTCGTTGACAAGAAGTTTTATTCTGAAAACGCGGTAAATTGAATAGAAATGAAGTTAAGCAATAAGTTACGGATTTTGGTTCTGCACAAAGTTGTTAGGTCAAAGCTTGACCAGCAACATTCTCTCATGATGTTTGTTCATGTTTCCTCCTTTTCGAATAAATGATGAAAAACATGGCCAAAGTTAATTGAACACGCACTATAGAAGCTCAATGTTTATTTATTTGTGAATGAGGTTAAGTATTTTGTCCTGAAAAAGTACTCAGTCTAAATTGGAGAGCGGAACAGCTGAAATCTCTTCAGCTGCGCGACAATATAACAATGGTCCTGCACTCCCAGATGAAAGGGAATTTGAAGTGTTTTTCTACACCGCATACCGGGCCGGTGATTGAATATCTTTAACTCCATTGTTTGCTGAAGTATATGTGTATCCACTAGTCACTGATATTGGGGAAATGAAATTGAAGTGACATTTTATTCTTTTTCAAGAAAATGTGCCAGTTTTATTTGTGGAACAGACGATTATATGATTTTAATAATTAATTATGAATTTACACTTGGTTTTTCCCTAGCCCCCCGATGGAGACAACAAAACAACAGCATAGAAGGACATGTCCCATCGACTATATGATTTATTTTGTATTCCTGTTATATTAATATGTATTCCTGATTTGTGATCAGTTGTATGTGAAAAGTGAGGGTGTTTGTAAATAAACTATTTTGAATTTGATTTGTTTTTAATTTTGAATATTTTTATCGTTATTTATTCCCCGACAATAGTGTACTGTTTTCCCATTTCAGCTATTTTCCCCCTTTATATATAGCTGAAAGTAATTAAATAGTTTGTTATTTGTGTGTGTTAGACATTGTCTTGTCTGTATGTATGTCTGTCTGACTCTTTAAAAGTGTCCGATCTTCGTTTCATACCTTCCCGGTTTGACAGCACTTTAAACTCTCACTCCTCATGCAGTGATACTGCATGTAATATTGACCACTACTTTTCGTATGATTGTTCCTATTTTGATAACGCCAATTTTAATTTTAACTTTTGACAAATCCGGTGTGAAAGTAATCATAGTCCGGCAGATATCATAGTCCGGGCTCGAAAGACGAAAACGGAATAAAGCGTGAAAGTAATGCTGCGTGAAGAGTCAACTGAATCGATTGCCCTATTGTTCACCATTGTTCCCGGACTGTGAGTCTGGCGGAACATATCTCCTGCCACACCTGTTCTTCATCATGTATAGTCCGGCGGACCATATCTCCTGCCTCACCTGTTCATTATCATAATAGGCGTAGTCTAATGAGAATTGTAGTTCAATTACTGACTATTTCTATGCACTCACCCATCGCTTTGATATTTATGGCTTTACTGAATCCTGATTTAATGATAGTTCCGAAGCCAATCTTGTTTACCTTCATGGTTTTTAATACAATGCGGAAAATTGTATAGGCCCGTCAGGAGAGGCGGAGGTGCTTCATTATTAATTAATACAGATATTAATTATATTCTCAGAACTGAGCTCAAATTAGACTGTACTGACGGTGACTCGATATTTATTGAAATAACCCATCCATACAAAACCATCATAGGTATTATTTATAAGCCAGAATATGTTCTTTTTGACGACTTTATGTCTCAACTTGAAAAAGAAACAAGCTAAAAATATTGATCACAGTATTTCCGATATTTTCGTTCACCTCCAGTGTCCCCTATCAAACCCAATCTCATCCTCAATTTATCGAACGCAGGCAATTAAAACCAGATAACATGAAGAGTTTCAGGAATGCCCTCTCCATAGTCAACTGGGAATATAAAATAAATATTATAGATTGAGTTGAAACTGGGAAGGGGGAAGCTAATGTGGTGGAAAGGACAGTTGAGATGGTCAGTCAGGAAGAAGTAGTGAAGGGAATGGGAGAAATGAAAACAGGAAAGGCTGCTTAACCCTCTGAAGTGTGTGTTGAGATTATTATTGTGAGTGGAGAAATAGGGATTAGTATGATGGAGAATAATGATAAATAATGCGTAAATTTATATAGTGCATTTCCATAAGATCAAATTATACAGAAACCCCTATCAAACCAAGTCTCGAAGGCTCCATTCATATAGAAAATCCTACGAAATTCCACATCCTTATTTCACCTTATACAGAAATTCCTATAAAAATATAATAACCCATCATTTTAATCTGATTTACAGAGCAAAAAATTCTGTGTAATTTAGCCCCCTCAAAAAAAAAAATCCAAAAAGTATTTTTTAAAATATAAAAAAAAAATCAAAAATCCTTTTAAAAAAAATTAAAAAAATCAGAAATATTTTTTTTCAAAAAAATTAAAAAATGTATTTTTCAAAAATAAAAAATATTTTTAAAAAAATTATTTAAAAAAAAATATCCAAACTTTGATTCAATTTTTTTCGCGATCAACGATTGTGAAATTTTGGGAAGAAATAATCCAACTATTTTTTATATCCCTCTGTGATTGGAATTTTTATCGATTTAGTTACCAAACCTCCAAGATGAGCTTCGTATCTCGCGTAAAAGCTTTATTAATTCCTTTTGGTTCGAGTTGGCGATCGACTCCAACGAGATAGTTTTCCAAGGTACGCCTTGCTTTGGTCCAGCAACTGCTAACTTATAAACCGCTCTCTAGTAACTCTAAATTAAGCACATATCAAGCCAATCTGTGAAAACAATTTAAAGAAGTGATTCCCTTGATTCTGGTAGGTGTGGGTGTCAATATTTACAAAAAAAGTGAGCTGGGGGGGGTGGGGCGTGGGAAAATTAATTTTCGGGGGGGGTCAATCAAAGGTCATTGGCCTCAAATAATAAGTAACGTATAACGTGTTTGGTCTCAAATGAAAGGGAATTTAATTTTCACAATGAAAGTTACACTTATTTCTCATTTGATATTCTGAAAAGTTCAGGTCTAAGTGAAAGACATCACTCTTTAACACGGCATTTTCAAGCAATTCACCATTGGAAATCCACTCAACTATAGTACCCGGGATATAACCTTATAATGTTATCAAATAGACACATTGCATCAGTTTGAAATCTACTGTAGAATAGTCCTATGCAAATATGGAATGACTAAATGGTAGTTGTAATTACTAGTTTAAAATATCGAAGGCATGCTCGCTTATTGGTCATAGCACTTGACTCTCACGTATGCAGTCAGATACTGGTTCCATTACGATCATAACCTATGCCATGAAATCCATGGATGATCGAGGTGGCAATATAAATCAAGTCTTTCTTTTTTTTTTTTACATTTGTATTACCTGGACTTAGGGTTGGTAGAACAAAGGAGAAAGACATACATCAATGGTCCCCAAAGACTACTCCATTCTTAGACAGAATCACTTGTACAAAGTATACAGTTGAAATGGTTAAAAACAGACTTAGATACTATGAATGAGACCTTAAAGCGATTTATTGGTATAAATCCCTATCGGCACATATATAATGAAATATCCCTAAATAAAAGGTACCAGATGGTTTTCATGCCATTGGAGTATTCCTTGCGAAAAAATCCAGATTTATCCGACCAATATACACAACTGTACAACATGGAAGCTACAATGTTTATTCCTTGTGGTATATTTACAACGCAGCATGAAATACCCAAACAGAAGCCAACGAAAATATATCCCATACGCGCATATATCACGTGCAAGCTTTGCACCACAAGCCTCATCCTTTTGAACTTCGTTGAGCCACACAAAGGATAGGAGCGAAGTTCGTTTAGAATTTTAATGCAAAAAACTACACTTTTTAAAACCTCAGTGATAGTAGAGAAACAATGTTAAGAGGGGTTTTTTAAATATCATTTTGTGATAACAAAGGTTTTAGTTGCCTAAACACTACAATCCATGAAAACGTGGACATTTGAAAAGCCGGTCGCGTAATATTAGTTTTTTATCGCAGTCGCACTGTTAACCGATCTCTATACAAGGATTGGCTACACAACAGTAATGTATATTAGATGAATGGAGCAACGGGCGGGCATCTTGATCTACCGAACAACAATACCATCCAGAGCACCTGTTTAACAGAGTTGTATCACGGGTGCACGGTTTTAGAGACATGCCATCCATACGCGCGAATAGGGCCACACTGAGGCTCATGAATTGGCTTGATCTGTAGTCTGTTAGTCGCTTATCAACATTTCAATGGGGAACAATTTTGTATAAATGACCGTCTCTTAACCACCTGCGGGATTGGGCTCTTTTTTGGGTGACCAATTAGGTATCAGTTTGCTTCAATTACGAAGCCCAGTTTCCAATTCCATTCGTATAGAGATCAGCTGTTCGAAACCCACTAATGCGCGCTTCAACAATCTACGACTTTTCAATTTGACCGAGTAGCGCTTCTTTGTATGATGCAGAGGTTCCTAATTTTGTATTTTTAAAAAAAATATATTTCTCAAGGAATCCAGGCTCATTTTTATAAACATTTGGCATAAATGATGACATTTTGATTAAATTTATACATTTTAAAGGAAAACGGTAAATTTAAAGCTTTGTGTTTTTAATTTTCATGTTAAAAGGTAACGCGATAGTCTTCATACAGGCCAGAACGTGATCAACACGATCATCTTTCAATTGGTGTGAAAGACTTAAACATGGCTTGTGGCCCAACACGATAGGGATAAAAAATCAAGTGCGGCTTCATTAAATCGTTTACTGCTTGGAAAAGGTATGCGTGAAATGGTGTTTTCTTTATTGCAAGGTAATTACTCCAATGACCATGCAAACCAGTGGTAGGGTCATATTTAGGGATAATTCATTATATATGTTCCAGATAGATTATACAATAAATCCCCTTTTAATTGTACAGGTTTTTGTAATATGCGTGACAAAAACACGATCTAAACTACAAAACAAACAGGACTAGGCGACAAACAAGATCTCACTACACTGCCATGGTATATCATAAATTAACACCACCAAGAAATAAAAAAAGTTTTGGGAAAAATTAAGCATTTTAGGTTTCAAGATCAAGGGTACATTTTTTTAAAATGCTGCCTAAAGCTTCCTTTAATTCAGCAATTTATATTCAGTATTTCTTTTAATTGGACTAAATTAAAAAAGCAACAAAAAATTCGGATTTAATTGTTGGAATTTACTTTGTGAATATAAAATTTCAAGCCACAAAAAAGAAAATTGATATAGCTGTTATGCTCGGGTAAGTCTGTGACACCAAACATTTTTTTCAAAAGTGAGAACAGACGGAACCCCCTGAAACACTATTAATCAAAAAAATCAAATCATCCCACAGAGGGGAGACTTTATCACATTCACAAAAATATGAAGAATGGTGTTCAGGAATTTATTACAAAAGTAATACAATGTAGGTGAATTGGCTCAACCAATTTTATGGAGAAATTGATTGGCGCATATTGCACGATGGAAAAGTAAATAAAACGAAAGTGAACTGGGTTTCAATAGTGCATTTGAATGTTGCATTATGAATTTGATTCCACTCAAATTCCTTTTTCAATGACATCTAGAGAATAGCCCATTTATTTTCAACCTCAATAATGGCCTGGGTCCCTTCAAAATGGGGAAAATGTTTGGAACTTTTACTTCACCACAAAGAGAAGCTGATATTTTTTTCAAAAACATTGTCTTGAATATTCTTGGGTTTTGAAACCAGTTCCAAATTAATACCATTCATTAAAGGTTTTATACTTCCTCTATCACTAATGGAATATCAAATTCATACTAATATCTACGAAAGTGTTTAACAAATTATGACCTAGAAAAAGACAGAGATACACAATGAATCCCTTTTTCATCCCAAATGGATAGAAGAAGAACTTTTTGTTTTCAAACGAACATTTTTGTTCACCAAATTGGCGTCGTGAAGGTGAAAATCAGACCAACCTAACTTCTCCTTGATTGTGTTTTTGTATTATAAAATGACCAAGTTTAATACTTTCAATAAGCTGACAATTAGAAAGGGAATTCAAAGCAGAATAAGGAGCATCGGACCTCAACAAGACTGTCCAGTCAGGGTGAAAATCTTCCAAATCAATGTCTTTCTTATAATTGTAAAATCTTAAATGACATTTTTTTCTAATCATATCTTAAATACAGCTTTCTAAATTTAGTAGGCTGCAGCCTCTTTGTCTAAAGAGCTAGAGAATATGGAGAGAATCATGAGAATTAGTGGGATTAGAAGGTGGAAGCTAATGTGGTGGAAAGGACAGTTGAGATGGTCAGTCAGGAAGAAGTAGTGAAGGGAATGGGAGAAATGAAAAACAGGAAAGGCTGCTTGACCCTCTGAAGTGTGTGTTGAGATGATTATTGTGAGTGGAGAAATAGGGATTAGTATGTGCATCTTATGGAAATGCACTATATAAATTTTACGCATTATCTATCATTATTCTCCATCATACTAATCCCTATTTCTCCACTCACAATAATCATCTCAAAGATCAAAGCGCTTTACATTTATTTCGTTGTCCCTAGGAAATCATCACAGAATCAGTTTCATCTAGCCGGCTGCCGCCGCCGTGTAAGTGCTCAAACCTATCCACTAGATTGTGATATTCCCCTAACAGCTCCCCAGATTGCGTTTGGGTGGACGATGCAATTGAGATTAAGTATCTTGTCCAGGGAGACAAACACGTTGACCACAGTTGGCTCGAACTCATGATTTTAACGGTCTGATGATTACGAGTCCTGCACTTTACCACTGGATCTCACATGCTTAGAGAGAGTATGAAGAATGCCAGTGGAGTGGGCGGTTCCAATTTTTAAAGGGAAAAGAATGCAATGGTTTGTGGTACATATGGGTGTGAAATTATTGGGGCATGCAATAGAATTCAGAGAATATTGGAAATGAATGAGATGCAATTTTGGTTTTATGCTATGAAAAGGAACGATAGATGCAGTACTCATTTTGAGGAGGTTGAAAGAGGAATATCGAACTAAAGAGAAAAAACTGGTTGTGGATTTGGAGAAGGCATTTGATAGAGTTCTGAGCAAAGTGATGGAGTGGGCGATGAGGAAGAGAGGTATGCCAGAGGTTTTGGTTAGATCGATGATGAGTTTGTACGAAGGAGCAAAGACAAGAGTTAGTAGGGTCTGAGATGTCTGAGGGTTTAAGGGGTGAAGGTGGGTGTGCATCATGATCAAGGTTCTGTACTGTTGCAGTTGGTATTTGCAATTGTGATTACAGAGAGTGCAAAAGAAGGATTGATGAGCAAGATATTGTATGCTGATGACTTGGTCTTGATTGAGTGGATGGACTTAAGGAAAAGTTTTGGAAATGGAAGAAGGCTTTTGAGACTAAGGGTTTGAAAGTAAATCTTGGGAAGACAAAAGTAATGGTGAGCGGGTGGAGGGGGAAGTGTCAGTGAGTAAGGTAGACCCATGTGGTATGTGGTATGTAGAGCAAATTCAGTGTGGGAAATGACCCGATTCATGGGAGATGCACACAGATGAAGAGTGTGGCCACAAGCTTGTCAAGATATTTGTGTTACGGAAGATGCGAGAAAATAGCCGGAGAAAATGGTGGAACAGGTGGAAAAGTTGTGTGATGAGGTGGAATCGGTGAAGGAGTTTTGTGCCTGGCGGACAGTAAATGGAAATGGTGGATGTGAGGTGGCTGTGACAGCTAGTCTACAGCTAGAGTAAGCACTATGAGTTAGTAAAAACTTCTCAATCCCTTGGCAATCCCTTGGCAGTAGCTTTAATTCACCAACTATATTTAGGAAAAGACACCCCTTGGTTTTGGGGCATGATATACGATACCCAGATCATACAAGGTTAGTTCATGTCAATGTATGTACAAAGACAACCCACTGAACTGTGTCCTTGGTGGATGAGCATATTTTAACTCATAGTGAAGTTTTGGGTGGGTGTATAAGAGTTGTGTAAGATCTGTGATGCTATATGGGAGTGAATATGGTGTCTGAGCGAAACTGAGATGGGAATTTTGAAAAGGACAGAGAGAGCGATGGTTGAAAAGGACAGAGAGCGATGGTGAGAGTGATGTGTGGTGTAAAGTTGTGGTGTAACATTGCCGAGGAAGGATGACAAGTAATGTTTTAAGAAGGGCCTTTTGAGATCAATGTAGACACTGGTTCGAGGAGGATGGGACGATCAAAGACGACATGGAAGAGGCAAGTGGATGAGGAGAGTAGGAGGGTTGGGCTGACGATGAATCGGGCAAAGTTGAAGGAGGGGTTAAGGGCGATTACTGTGACTGTGGGGAAAACCTGGCAACCTCCTGTTCACGGGGATAAAACCGAATTTGAAACTGGTTTTACAAATAATATATTACTATACGATTGTACTAACTGCAACTTTTTAAATGGCAGAAAATGGATGTGAGTGAGCGCATCTCTGCATTGCTACATGTAGGCCTTTTTGAGGTTGTGGTCAAAGATAGAAACATGAAGGAACCAATGCTAATACATGAACTAGGTCTGGGTCAACTACTAGCCCACATCTCTGGTATGCAAAGCTTCCGTTATGTATCAACTGAAGTGATACTAAAACATAAATGACCCATACTGATAACATTGCTACATGTAGGGCCTCTACATACTTCCCATGTATATATACTTTTCACAGTGTTGCAGTAGGCCTACATTATTAACCATGCATAACTTTGTGTTTAAGCATAAAATTGTCGAAGTAGTGTCACATCCAGTATTCAAAATTAAATTTCCTTTCATTGGAGACCAAGCACGATATACTTTAATTAATGTTTGAGGTCAATGACCTTTGATCCCCCGAAAATGAACTTTCCCCACCACCCAACCAAGCTCACTTTTTTGGTAAATGTTGACACCCATACCTACCAGAATCAAGTGAAATCAGCTTCTTTAAAATTTTTCACAGATTAAACCCATAGGGATATTATCTAATAACATTCGTCATTGGTGGTTCAATGGTTGGCATTGGAACATCCACTGCAGATGGTGGGTTTATTTAAGATTTGATCTATTTCAGTCATCGTTTTATTTATAACGTGAATTAATCGCCACCCCTTCCAAAATAAGCAAAGAAGGATGATATTTACTAGAGCACCCGTAATTTGATAAAGTAGCGACGATATTTACTAGGATACCCGTAATTTGATAAAGTAGCGTGATCATTTTTTATCTGGAAATATAATGTTACAGGCTCCAAGAATTTGCAATGATTTGTTTCACTTTGAGTGAGTTTGAGTTTAAGTTATAAATTTGCTCATAAAATATTGTAAATTAATCTAACGTAACGTAATATGAAAGTATACCTGGTTTGTGCGCATAACTGGTGTGTGTGAAACAAATAGAATGAAACAGAAGAGCCGAGAGGCTTCTAGAAAAATACTCAACTGAGTGGAAGCTGCTGGAAAAGTATCACTAAACTATAGGTGGCGCACTGCTGCATAATTATACAGTCAAGGACAGCGCTGTGCATGAACATTCTAGTGTGGGAACATGGATCCATACAGAAATCACTGGAACCGACATGGAAATTCTAGTAGGCACAAGACTCATGCTATTTTTAGAACATGACTCATATAGAGAGGACTAGATCCTTCTAGAATTGTTGAGTGGCTATATACGACCTGGAGAGCGGAGATGCAGGCAGAGTTTCATAACATATGATCAGGACTCACTGTTTGGAATTTGAGAAGGGATGGGAGAGGGGAGGAGTTTCACTGTTATTGTTGATGCAAGGGAGGGCAGTTGGCAGTTAAGAAAACCCTAGGTTTCAGTCCCTTTGAGTTAGTTTTTGGGCGTACAGTTCGCGGTCCCTTGAAACTTCTAAAGGAGAAATGGCTGAATGATGAAACTGACACCAACCTTTTGGACTATGTTTCCAAATTGAAGTATAGGCTCAATAGGGCAAATGAAATTGCCAGGGAGAATTTGAAGCAAGCCCAGACCAAAATGAACAAGTGGTATGACCAAGATGCCAAGAGTAGGGTCTTTAGGCCAGGAGACCAAGTGTTAGTCTTGTTTCCAATCCCTGGGCATCCACTGCAGGCATGGCAGGCCAGATACCATGGTCCCTATACAGTAGAGTCAAAAGTAAATGAAATTGACTACATAGTCAAAACGCCAGATAGGCGTAAGAGTAGGCAATTGTGCCATGTAAATATGTTGAAGGAGTATGTAGGTAGAAATGATGATGGCAGTGCAAAACCAGTGTGCTTTTTAAGTCCTAGTAGTAGTTCAAGGCAAGGTCAAGACTGTCAAGGCTAAAGTTGAGGTAATTGAGAAGTTCCCCACACCTAGTACCATGAAAGAACTTCAGACATTCGTAGGTATGGCTGGATATTACAGGAGGTTTTGTCCAAACTTTTCAGATATTGCCAGTCCTTTGACAAATTTGCTAGCCAAAAATGTCAAATATGTTTGGTCACAGGAATGTGAAAACAGTTTCCAGAAAATCAAAGCCTTACTGATTAGTGAACCCGTTCGAATTGCACCAGACTTTCAGAACCAATTCAAGTTGGCCATAGACGCCAGTAACATAGGGTGTGGTGAAGTTCTTATGCAAGAAGGGGAAGACGGAATAGACCACCCTATTTCGTATTTCTCCAAAAAGTTTAACAAGCCCAAAGAAATTACTCCACCATTGAGAAGGAGTGTATTGCTCTGATTTTGGCGTTGGGGCATTTTGATGTATATTTGGGCACCCACAGTGCACCCAGTGCTTGATTTCACAGTTCACAACCCCCTCACCTTAGAATCATAGGCTGGTGAGGTGGAGTTTGACCTTGCAAGAGTACAACCTAGACATCGGACACATCAAAGGCAAAGATAATGTGATGGCTGATGCCTTATCCAGAATTGTTAAAATTACACATTTTTAGAGCCTTAAATAGGTTACGAAAGTTTGCTTTTCAATCAAACTGTCTTTCTTTAAGGGGGAGGTTGTTACAGGCCTCAATTAATTTGCAAGATTTGTTTCACTTTGAGTGAGTTTAAGTTTAAAGTGCTCATAAAATATTATAAATTAATTTAAGTAACATAATATAAAAGGTATACATGGTTGTGCGAAACTGGTGAGTGGACCGGTGTGAAACCCAAATAGAAGGAAACAGAGAGCGGAGAGAGCTTCTAGAAAAATAATCAAATGAGGGGAAACTGTTGGAAAAAGTTCACTAAACTATAGGTGGCGCATTGCTGCATAATTATACAGTCAAGGACAGTGCTGTGCATGAACATTCTAGTGTGGGAGACAAGCTCATACAGAAATCATGGAACGACATGGAATTCTAGTAGGCTCAAGACTCATGATGTAATGTGCTAGTTTTAGTACATGACTCAATAGAGAAGGACTGAACTTCTGGAGTTAGTTTTTCTGAGCGGCTATATAACGCCATGGGAGAGCGGAGATGCAGGCAGAGAGTTTCATAAATCCAAGTGTATTGGAGAGAGATCTAATAATAGTGACGGTGACAGTTAATTAGTCTTCATAGTTACTTGTCTCATAGTACGTATCGCTCCAATAGGTGGTCGTCCGATTGTGTAGCCGTCCTTCGGTTTTGTATTAGTGGCTAGAGTTATCCAGGATAAACAAGCTTACAGAATTTTGAGGGACTTTAGATTAGTCGACCGCCGAGCTTGGGTCATCAGGAGTGGTTTTTGTGATCAAGTTTACATGTATGTTATTTCTGTGATCAGGAGTTTGAATCCATAGTTAATTGAAGGTAATTGGCCTTGGTCCAGTGACCGTTCAACTGGACTCGTCGGTTGTACGGTAATAAAGTAGTACTTTGATGCTTATTTTTGGCCGCCCCACCCCAGCAAGTATTCTCAAACTTCCTTTCTTTCTTCCAGAGTAGGGATGATGTCATTCTCATTACGGAGTGTGATTGTTTAGTATACCATTTTTATTTTGACTAATTTGGTTTCGCCAATAAGTACCACAGTTTCAAAAATTCAGTTCACACATTTCGCCCCCATGGCATCTGTACTGCTGGCACACAGCGCCAACAATTCCGTTTCGCATCGATCTTAATTGGCCGGCTATTCTAGACATGCATACGTCTTTGACTCCCTAGCAGCCAAGCGCTGTGGTAAAGGCTCTGCGATTAGCTTGACCAAGGAATGAAAAAAACCGGTTTTCGCGGTACCGTGGAATCGCGAAATTCAACGAATCAGGATGGTCGATCTGATTGCTAGGAAATAGGTTCCTGACAAAAAAGATCCCTTAGCTCACTCGTTTTTGTAAGCATGGCGTGTGGCATGAATTGATAGCAGCAATCGAGGAATTGAGCAGCTGAAAAGGTAAGAAAATTGCTTGTACGGATCGTATTTTTCACGTCCGTTTTGTTTTCGTCTTTTTCCAAAAATAAACTATATTATAAACTAGTAAGCTAACTAGACAATTACGTTAGGAATATTTGTGCGTAAACGTACTCGTTACGAATAGGCACAAGTACTTTTGCCGCAATATCCAGTTTACCGCACTAATATACAAAAAAATCCAAAATTCCACGCTATCGGACAGGTTTCCCACGCTACGGCGCGGGTCGGAAGTAAGTAGGCTGTGTAACAGAATGCCAAAAGAGATTATATAAAATAGTATGCGCGGAGAGTAACGTTTCAGTCCGTCATAGCGACTGCATGCAAATGAAACTAAATCTCAAATAATATCCGGAATACGAAGGGTTTTCTATGGAGATTTTGCATCAGAGGGTCCGTTTACTTGTGTTGTTTTCAATATCGTAATTGGGTCCTGAACCCTTATAGAACTAGCGAGAAAATTGAACGTGTATGTCAGGGGTACTTCGGTGGTCGCAAACACGGAAAAATGTGAACAACCAATCGCTACGGGTCGAATCCCTTTCACACAATGCCTTTCGGTATTATTTCAGTCTTGAGAATTTCAAACGTCTGGTTTCAATTTACGCTTTCCCATGTTAGAAACCGGATGATTACTACTTACCGGACCGCCGTACGCTCAAGACGATTTAAGGATTGGGGTGAGAAAAAACTCCCTAGGGCAGTGATAGATTTGCCAAGGTTTGCCAAGATTCAACAATGGGCGGCGCTGGTGCCAAGACGAAACGTAAATGGTGTGAGTGGTTTGTGCATCTGTATAAGCATCGAGTCTGCCCGCGGTTTCAGCCTTATGTGCTATCGTATCGGCGAAATGTTTCCCGATTTCAAAGAAGCATTTGATGGGATTCCATACCATTGGAGTTATAGTTGATTTATTTTACCTGAGGGGTGGTAGAGACCTTTTTAATTTTGTGATGTGGTTGCGTAAACAGCTGATGGAAAAGTAAAGCAATTCATTGGATGATGCCCGCGTTCAATTCGACATGAACCCAGGATAGTGGTAGACAGGCTCTGCGTATTGATGTTTTCGAGTTGTTTTGCTACGTCCGCGCGCGCGCCAACCGTTGTTAAGCCGTATATAAAAGTATAGCGAACGGAAAATTGGGTTTTAAAAGAGGCCTAAATGGTAATTAAAAGCTGTTAAGAATGAGAATAAAGGTAGGATTTTGGGAAACGGTTTTTGATAGAAGTAAGTTGGTTGTAGAATGTATGTGTAAAGGTAAACAAAAAAATTTGTGGTGTTTTTTAGAAGTAAGTATTGTTGTTGTTAAGTTTGTTGTTTGTTTTTGTAAGAAAGGTTTTTGGTTTGTAGGAAGTAATTAGAGTCCAGCGTACTATAGTACGGGAAACAATGGTGTGAACATAGGGCAATCGATTCAGTTGAATCTTTACCAACATTTAGTTTCACGCTTTATCCGTTTACGTTATGGAGCCCCGGAATGTGGCTCCCGCCGGACGATAAAAAAACTCAAGAAAATCATTCAATGGCTATGTAAAATAGGCATACAATTCCCTAGAGGCCAACCCACGTCAGGCAAGGAGGTCATGAAGAAGCACCCTTTGGCATACCGAGGGGAAGGTCATTGCGAGATTCAGGGGGGAAGGAAATAAAATTTGGTTGTTTAGTTGGTTTAGGATTGGTCTAGCTCAGAGTATCACGGAGGAGTAGTATTGGAGGATTAGTATATTGGTTTATTTGTCCCAAAAAACTATAATTTCAGATAAGAGTTTAAGAGTCCCACCACCACCACCACCGCAAATAAAAAAAAGAAAATTGAAAATAGTAAGGTAGGAAGGACGAGGAGGGGGGAACAGGAAGAAACGAAACAACCGACAGAGGCAAAAAGGAAAGAGGGAGGGAAGGGAGAGGAGCACGACGGGAGACGCGGAGGAGGAATAAAACGGAGCAAAAAAAGACCAAACGAAAGGCCGGGTAGCGGTCCAATTCCTACTGCTACTAAAGCTAATGCACATTGGTGACAGAGCCGCATTTTTGATTGTGCTCGTCTAGGCTGTCGTGCATTGAAGTTGAGGGGCTCTGGAGGAAAGTCTTCTAGCTGAATTCCAGGGACAAGAAGTTACTTCCCGTGCCTCCTGTCCAATTGGCCAATGATTGACCGCCCGTAGGCCTACCCCATTATTCAATCGCGGATTGATTGCCTTTATTATTTTATCAACCAAATGCTAAATACACCTTAAAGGATAATCCCCCTAGCGGTATTAACACACGTTGTCTCTTCATGAGTAAATTCTACATGGTTTGGAGAATCATTGTATCGTTTTTCAGGGCTCATCCCAGTAGCTTTTTGACTCATCAAAATCATCGGTAGGCTCTTCGAGTGATTCGGATCGTCCTTTCCTTACGATTAAGATTGTGTTGGATCCATTACTGTTTCCCACGGTAGATTACATGTCGCTCGGAATCACATATACAACCAAAAACCACTACCAAAATCCAGTTTACTTCGAGGTACTGCAGGGTTGATTGGTTATAGATCTAAAGAGTTGGCGAGGTTGATCGGTATACGATTGCTAAATAGCATTTCGACGTTCGCTTAGAACCTTTTTTTTCAGATTCGAAAGCTTTCAACGCTACCTATAATTCTATACCTGGATTGAGCTTGGCTCTAGAATAGCCCCACGCGTAGTTCTGATTTGAATCATTGATCTAACAACACAGCTTGTGTTAAACCATTGGAAAGTATCCAATACAAAAATACCAATGCTGCATAAAGATCTCGAATAGATCTATCGGTCAAACCAGGGTCATGATCAAATAGTACTTCGATGTATTCTATTTTATTGTTTGAAGTTCAAACCCCGCCAAAGGCATCGGCGTCAAGGAATTTTCCAGTCCATAGTTGGATCATAGGATCCACATTGTAAGTCAGTCCATTTTGGAAAGTAATAAATTGTGCTACTCGTGTAATGCCTATGTAGAAAAAGTTAACTTCCATTCGTTTGAAAGGTCATATTTCTGACGGAAATTTGGCGTGTATCGATTCCAATTCATTACAAATTCTCTCAAAGGCATTCATGTCTATGCTATTGTTTCAAATGATCGAAAGAATCCTCCGGTAGGTAAAAGTTGGAACAGCTCATCTGGGGAAAGAATTCTCAAATTGATAGTTAGGCGCTAGATCGGAACACGCTTTTGATAATCGGATCCTTGTGATTGAGCACTTTCGAAAATACCACAGCATATGATTGCTCAGCAAAACGGCAAATTTAGTTGATTCTGCCAAAACTGCATTTGATTAGACAATCAGTTATCGTAAACCTCTTTTTCCGTGACCATTAGAAGCTTTAAGATGTCCAAATGTTGGAAAAATTTTGTTATTGAATACTTGGTTTATTAAACTGAAGTTGTGAGTGGGATTAAACACACCTCCACTCGATTTGGTTTGTATCGAAGCATTATTCTTTTTTTATAAAATAAAAATGAAGAGCGTGAGGTTCACACAACGAAACAGAGAATAAGGCAACGATTGAAAGAGGTTAAGATTGAAGAAGATACATGTTTGGATAGGATTGGTACAACTCTACGAAGATTATGATCGTAAGATATTGGAGCAGACCTGAGGAGAATATACCTAACAGGTATATTCGTCAAGAGGCAGACAGAGAGCATTCCACGGAGGTCGTTGTTCCAGCGGGAAATTACGATTTTCAAATTTAGCTCAAACCTCCTAACTAGCGCAAATTTCTGGATTGGCCCTCGAAGTCATCCGCGGAAAACCGGTTGATCAAAATGACGGTTCGGGGATATGGAAGTTTGTTGCCCGAGGCCGGTTTGTGTGAAATATTCTGGCTGGGTTGGAACGATTGGAAGACTTGTTGGATTCGGGAACTTTACACTGGTGATAGGAATCGTGAGTTATCTGAAACACGTTAGTACCACCGATAACTTTCGCGAACAAACAAAAAATCGTGGCAGTTACCCACTATTGATGAAAAATATCCATCATACGCGACGCTTTAATTCGGAGATTGTAACACGATTCGATACGAGAAACCGAGTTGGTTGAGCTTAACTCGGACATTTCGGAAATCGATTTTGATTTCCAAATCATGGAACAACGGAGTCGAATACAAACTTGACAAAGACTTATTTACAGATTGGACTTAGAATTGTAATTTAAAAAAGAAATAAAAAAAATCCGAAATTTAAATTAAAAAAAAAAAAATTCCCCGAAAATAAGAAGAAATTAAAAAAAAATAAAAGAACATTGTTGACAATATAAATTAGCGGATGCCTTAGAATTGGAGAAGAACAAACAAACGAAACAAACAGCAAGCGAAAATCGGGGAGTGGAAATATCACCCGGATACGCCTTAAGGTGCAACGCGAGGACTTTGAAGCACCCAATATTGAGTCATAATAGTAATTTCATCTAGATTAGATAATCAATAGATTTCTTACTTGAATTGGCGACAGAAATGTCTTAACAGAAAAATTCTCAATTTTTGTACCAAAAGAACCATTTCAGCTTAATGTTTCAGATGGGATGTTTTTGATGGGAAAGGCTTTAATATGGGAAAAATCAGAACTTCGATTTTTTTAGGGACACCTGAATGTGAAATCTCTCGTGCACCTTTAAAACCGAGGTTTATCTAAATCCGGTAGTTGAGTTGAATGACAGGCAAAATCAACATGGGAAAACAGAAAAAATAGTGTAACTAGCGCAGCCGAACACCGAACGTCGCGATGCCCGCGAGCGCTGGCTACGTCGGAAATTGTTTCGCATTTAAACAATATCAAATGGATAAGGGCGGAGGAACGATGACTGTGATTGGATATGCGGCAATGTAATAAATAGCGATCCCCCGCTCAATGATGGAGATCTCGTAAAGAAAGGTTACGTGGATGCGCTCGTTCAACACGAACACGACGTTAAACCGTACGACTTAGGAAGAAGATATAGTATTCCTCACGCGATGGTAACAGCATTTTTTTCGTTAGGTTAGAAAAAATCTTAATCTTGTCAATTACATACCAGTTTTTCCACTCATGTAGTTGGATTCCTGGGATTTTGTTGCCCAAGGTGCATGTTTACATTTACCAGTTTGAATCTCAGAAAGACAATTTTGCGACTACTTGTACAACTCATTCAAGATCATGCCGATTTTTTGCAGCGCACCACACCATCAGCGGAACTCCAATTCAGAAAATATCTTGGTCGTTAGGCAAACATTTCAATGTTCGATGCGACAGATTGGCAATCTTGATGTAGCAACGAACAGCCGTGGCCTTAACACTGACCTTGTGGTTTATGGAACTCCGCGATCAACACAGTTTCTTACAGAAACAAACTTAAATTTTTTCAACACTTGACATCAGTAGTTTACTAAATATCTTCTCCATAACCCTGGTCTAGACTTCTGGTTGGACACCTCCCGGAGAAAAAGATTGTCAAACTGATTTTTGCCCCTTTAAGCCATGCTGCATTTGTGACAAGGCACTCTTATCCTCCACATGCTATACCAATATTTCACAAGTGTTTCCATAATTTTGCAGGGGTATATGTCAGACGAACGGCCTGTAGTGCCAGATGTGGGGGGTTAAGTGTTGGATTTGGAGCCCTTTTTGTCGTCAGTCGTCCAGTCTTTATATGTAACTTTCTGCATCCATCGGACGTCCTGATTAGTTTACATATCCCTTACGTCCCTAGAAGAAAAATGACTACCAACCAAACGGTCACCGCAAAAAAAGGAGGGTAGCGTATTTTGTCTGGTTAGTCTAGGAGCAATTCCCCTAAACACAAGCAGAGTCCGCTCCGTGATTTTTGAAATTTTGAAAAATGGCCTTAGGGATTTCAGGTAGATGTAAAAATCGCATCGAACATTATTTTATGAGCTAGGTGACAGTATTACGATACCACTACAGCCAAACACTGTGCACTTGGCATGCTTTTTGGTCAGTAACCTCATACACCTTGATTTGGGTTGTTTTGTTCCACGTAAAAAAAGCTTGAGGAACAACCCAAATGTAGGCAGCAACACAAACAAACCTCTCTATTGAAGCCTGTAAAGAAGATTCTAGTGACAAGTCACCGCCGCTAGTCACCGACGGCAATCGCGCATGTGTAGTACATTCGGGTGACTGACAGGCCGAATGCCAGTAAAAATATGTGTGTACATTGTACGTGGCATGCAAACATGCTTGACCGCGCCCACAAACACGGTTCGGCGTATTTATGACCAGCAATCAATACTCCCATTGCATTTCACATGTCAAAACACTGGTCCCACTTCCGGAACAGAGCCTGGATATTTGCATTGTCTCCTTATTAAAATTAAATGCACTTGCAATGATGGACCAACTGTGGGTTGAGGAATGATCTACGTTAATACCGACACAGATGTACATCTCACTAGCACATTATATCGCGCATAGTATACGATTTATTAGGAGTAATTTTCAACCTCAATTTCGGGATTGACTCATGGCGCAAATTTACTAACATAAAAACACACAAACATTTAACAACGGAAGTCTTATTTAAATTCTGTTTTTCAGCTTCCGATAGCCGAGGACCATACCGGACTTTCCCATTATCATTGCGCAAATAATTTGACCACCCGAGGTTTAAAAAAGTCTCTCGAACGTCATGAACCACAGGTTGCAGAATTTCCAAGATCTACCCAAGCTGTAGCACAAATATGACGTCACCATTCAGTAATGAGAGTTAATGAGCGGCGCTCTTCATTTGTAAATCGTATGGAAGAAGTGTGTACGTGCAGCAGTCAAGGGTTTGTGGGAAAGATATATAGGTTTTTTTGATTGGTTAGTCAGACCTTTATCCTACAAAAGTTTAACCTTGTCACCTTTGCCAATGTCGGCAGCAGTCCACGGGTATGTGGGGAGATATAAAAGGTCTATTTTTAATTGGTTAGTCGGAGGGTAAATCATTATCAATTATGTAATGAGCCACATAAGAGCTGTGTAAAGAAATATTGTATTCCTCATGGGATTACAAAAGCAATACCAAACACACACAGCTTTCTGACATTCACTCTATTCACCGTACATTTATTGTTACTTTTACTATACACTAATAGTACTGAATATCGCAGGCATTATTAAAATTACATGATATTATGATATCCAGGCCATTAAAATGTGTGCATGTGCTACCTTTATTATAGGTGTTGTAAACACTATCTTTCTTTACATTTCGATATTCCATGATGCTTTTTTTATATATCATCCTATACATAATACGGTTATCATATTTAGAAAAGCTATAGTCGAACATACGGATTTGTAAAACAAAAAAGTTTGTTGAAGGTTATAATTTCTCCACATAGTTTGCAGCTGTTTGCATGGGGCCCCTGGCAAAGGCCACTGGGTGGTGTGTGTCGTGTGTGTGTGTATGTGTTGTGGGTTGTGTGTGTGTGGGTTGGTGTGTGTGGCAAGGGGGGGGGATTTGCATGGGCGCCGTTGCTAAGACCGAAGGGTTATTCTGGAGATATATTTTATATCCCATGTGTAAAAAAAAGAGTTTGCATGGGCTAGTTAATGATTATCTACGGGGATGTACTCGGGAAAGGACATAGCCGAGCGTCGTGACAAGACTACGATAACCGTCCGTTGCGCTGCCGCTATATCGATCAATTTCTGCCGCAACTCGCAATTCTTTGCAAATCCAGTTAACTTAAATATATTAACTTATTGTGGTAGCAAAATGAACCATTTTGGAAAGAGATGCAGTTCTATGAAAAAACTAAATGGTGATGCTGTGATATATGAACGGATCTTATCATACAAAACTTTACTTTGTCACTTTGCAATGTAGCCGCAGTAAATGGGTTGGGAGAGATACAAGTCTATTTTGATTGGTAGTCAGAGGTTATATCATTATCATATCATGTAATGAGCCCATATCAGATATGTTGTAAGAAAATATTGTATTCCTCAAGGGATTAAAAAAATACATTCCCAACAGCTTCACAGGCTTTCTGACATTCACTCGATCACAATACATTGATGTTACTTTTAATATACACTTATTAGTACTGAATCTCGCATGCATTAAATATACTGATAGTTAATGAATATCTCAGGCATTAAAAGGTGGCAGCTGTGTGCTACTTATATATAGTGTAAAATTTATCTGTTCTTTGCATTTGGATATTCCATTGATTTGCTTTTAAATATATATCATCATATACATAATACGGTATCACTATTTAGAAAAGGCTGGAACATATGATAAAACAAAACAGTTTGTTGAAGGATAATTTCTCACCTCGTTTGCAGCTGTTTGTAGCCCAATCATTTTTACAATACAAAATTGGGAAGGGCAGACATTCATAAAATGGCTTATATTTCTTGTCAACAAAAATTTTTTCAAATTGTTGTTGTTGTTTTTTGTTTCGTTTTTTGGATTTTTTTATTAATAATGTGATCCATGGATAGCGAGCTTCGCTTTTTTTGCAGTCTATAATTAGGCCTAAAAAACTTTTTATACCACAAAGTCAAACAGTGTAATTTCCGGATAACGTGTGGTAGTTTTCAGAATCAATGTTCAAATTTTATTGTAATCTGTGTTATATAGGGGAGAGTGTCATGATGAAAGCTGTGTGATTACATGGTTGTGCTCGCAAAATATGGCCTGCCTTACATGGTATTGCTCGCAAAATATGGCCTGCCTTGATAGGTTAGCTAAATGTTTGAAATGCAACGGTTTTCTAACTTAACCTCAGATGCCCTTTGACCTTCTATTCACCGTACATTTATTGTTACTTTTAATATACACTAATAGTACTGAATATCGCAGGCATTAAATACACTGATAGTACTGAATATTTCAGGCATTAAACATGTGTGCATGTGCTACCTTATATACAGCCTGTCTAAAAAAATGGTACAATCAAAAACCGATTTTTTCAATATTATATCTCAACATAAGTAAGTCGTTTTGTTTTCATCTCATTTGCTTGTTTCAATCGAGAGATAACTCCAGTTTACAGCGGAACAAAAAAATCGAGTTTGTGCCACTTTCTGGTTGAGTGAAAACGGTGAAAGAATTAGTTAAACATAAGTTATTCACATTTGAACAGATATGAAATTCTTTAAAAAGGGATTAACTTCATAAGGAAACTCTAAAAGATACGAAAACAGTTACGTAATGGTGGAAGTTATGATTAGTAAGTTCTGGCTTTAAGATAAAGTGAATAACATTCAACATACCCTTTGTTTGTTAGAAGAGAACCATGAGCGTACAGCAACCTGGATGAGATTTTTTATGGTCTTGAAGTATCATGAAACGCAAATTCCTACCAACACCTTGATACTTTGCTTCCAAATTCAATTTTTTTATTGAATTCAACAATTAGTAAATGCACAAAGATAGTGCAATATTTTTAAACCATTTCTTTGGATTTGAAGTGTTTATTTTGGTTGCCCTTACATTCCTTCTGGCCTGATTTAAACAGATACCAATTTTGTAATAAAATATTCAAGGCTCCATAAAATTTCATTGACGTGCAATAAATATTTGTATTGTTCGTTATTTATTAAAAGAAGATATTTATCATTTTACTGATTATGTTGACTATTAAAAGTTGTGTCGATAAAACTAGACTTCCTTTGTTTACTTTAATTTGTGTTTTGTTTCTTTTGTCAAGTTGCAATCTTTTGTGAGCTTCAAGACAGCATGGCCTAACTGCGCGAAACAACTCTGCCCATGCATAAAAGTGACACAAAATCGATTTTGGTATATCGCAGTAATTGATTATATCTATATATTGACAAAAGCAAATGAGATGAAACAAAACCATTGGAAAAGCCTGGTCTTTGTTCTTTAATATTATGCCAAGTAAGAATGACTTATTTGCCAAGTAAGAATGACTTATTTTCTGATTGTACCACTTTTTTGAGACAGGCTGTATAGTGTAAAAATGATCTTTCTTTACATTTGGATATTCCCATTAATTTGCTTTTACTATATATATCATCATATACATAATACGGTATCACTATTTAGAAAAGGCTAGAATATACGATAAAACAAAACAGTTTGTTGAAGGATAAATTTCTCACCTAGTTTGCAGCTGTTTGCATGGGCGCCCCGGCCTAAGGGCCTGGAGTGTGGTGTGTGGTGTGTGTGTGGTGTGGGTGTGGTGTGGGTGAGTGGAGGGGGACTTTAGCAATTTAGGCAGCAGTCAAGGGGTATGGGGGATAAAAACCTGTCTATTTTGATTGGTTAGTCAGAGGTTATATGATTATCATTTAGTATGATCAAATCAGAAATGGGTCAGAAATATTGTATTCCTCAGTTTATTAAAAAAGCACATCCCAACAGCTATCACAGCTTTCTTGACATTCACTCTATTCACCATACATTTATTGTTACTTTTAATATACACTAATAGCACTGAATATCGCAGGCATTAAATACACTGATAGTACTGAATATATCAGGCATTGAACATGTGTGCATGTGCTACTAGCTTTATATATAGTGTAAAAATTATCTTTTTAACATTTGGATATTCCATTGATTTGCTTTTGCTATATCATCATATACATAATACGGTATCACTATTTAGAAAAGGCTAGAACATACGATAAAACAAAACAGTTTGTTGAAGGGTAAATTTCACACCTAGTTTGCATGGGCGCCCTGACCTAAGGCCCTGGAGTGGTGTGTGTTTGTGTGTGAAAAAAAAAAAAAAAAAAAAAAAACCATTGGAAAAGCCTGGTCTTTCTTCTTTAATATTATGCCAAGTAAGAATGACTTATTTGCCAAGTAAGAATGACTTATTTTCTGATTGTACCACTTTTGTGAGACAGGCTGTATAGTGTAAAAATGATCTTTCTTTACATTTGGATATTCCCATTACTTTGCTTTTACTATATCATCATATACATAATACGGTATCACTATTTAGAAAAGGCTAGAACATACGATAAAACAAAACAGTTTGTTGAAGGGTAAATTTCACACCTAGTTTGCATCTGTTTGCATGGGCGCCCTGGCCTAATGCCCTGGAGTGGTGTGTGTTTGTGTGTGGGTGTGTGTGTGT